>VZRQ01011092.1:389839-486980 GCA_013397975.1 Machaerirhynchus nigripectus
AGAGATAGTGGGGAGGTACTGAGCTGCCTCCCTCACTCCATGCATTCTTTCCTCCCATACAGGGACAGGTGACCAGTGCAGAGTTTTTGTAGCCAGGGTAGGAAGTTGTTGGGCCCTGTTCTTGGCACACAAAGGACCCATAAAGTACACGCACATCTGATATCCCGGTAATTACCTTCTCCCCTCTCTTCTCCTTGTACATTCCATTTTTTTGGTAGGTATTACTCTGATCACACCCATTGTAAGCTCTGAGGTTCTTGGTCAAATACTTTTGTTTTCCAGTTTTAGAGACTGCTGGAGTTAGGCCTGCCTCTGATATGCTGTTACGTTTCCTGCTGCAGCACCATATTCCTTCACAGAAGCTGCTAGAAAAAGGAAAAAAAAAAATCATAAATGGATCTGTTTTTTCATGCTTTTTGTTAATTTGCACTATTAACCAGGATAAATCATTACTGTTTTTAAGTGTCTGTGGTCACATAAATATGTACTTGTGACTCTCATTAATTCTTATCGGTCTGAAATACTGACAAAAATATATGAGCTGGGAATACCTGAGTCGAAACTGTAATTTAGTTGAAGTCTTTTTAATTATACATTCTGGATAGCATCATATAACTGGTGACAGAAATAAGCCAACTCATACTCACCTAGAACAACTATTCCTTCTTTCTAGGAATTGATTCTTTGTAGACGGTCAAAAGACTAGAGGAGAAGAATAAGAAGGAGGGATTTGAAAAATAAAGTCTGCAATTTTTCACCTGCATTTTTGTACCCATGGTCAACTTAAAGGGGAAAAAAAAGGGAAAAGAATGAAAGAAAAGAATTAAAATCTTGGTGTGACCGATAGATTGCAGATGTTGCTTTCTTTTTTACCCCAGCCTGTACTAGGGAGACAAATCTCTGCCTTCTGTCTTTTTCACCCTTAACTAGTGAGAGCTACAAAACCATGGATACGAGATGAGAAGTTTAGGTGACGCCTTGGTGTGGATTGCCCAGGTTGTGAAAGTGCCCCAAAAGAGTCTGTGTTCACAGGCTGCCTCTCCCAGCTGATACCTCTTGGTGATTGGTTTTGGAAAAGAGTGAAGCTTTGTGGGATTCAACGTGCAGCTTTGTATGTGGCAGGGAGAGGGACTTGTTCAGCTTGAAGAGGGAGTGCCAAGCCCTGTCTGATTTTTTCATGAGGAACTTTGAACGACAAATGCTATTTGAAGTGTAGAATTTGGAGCACTAATTGCAGCTGACATTGTTTTGTAATTTTTATTTCCAACATTGCACAATGCTTAGATTTCTCCAGCCTTTGCTAGAGAGGTCTTTTCTGACTGCATAAACAGAAATCAGCCTTTTCCCTGATGAATTCAGAGAAACTCACTGGAAACACTGACTCTTAAAGCTCATTTTTCATAAATGTGGAGGGGACTCGAGTTCTGACCATATAAAGATAAAAGCAGGTGTTTCTCCAGGGCTATGTTTGGCTTCTTCAGGGGTTACACACAGAGAAGACATCTCAAGATCACTGTATGTAATGTGTTATCAAAGCTTTACTTTATAAATCTGTTGCCTTTTGAAAAACGAGAAAATAAACTGTGACATAGGAATTGGAGGGGTTAGGAATAGGTCCTGGTGGTAGCAAAACCCTGCGTTTGCTGTAACATATTCTCTTCACTTCTTCCACTTTCCCTCATTATCTTGTTTGCTATGTGTAGCTGAATAAGCATGTAACCTCTAAGGCTGTGGAGCAGATCATTAGGAGTTACTGATTAACACCATGTTTCAATAGCAGATCCTGAGTTCTTCTTTTTACAAACTGAAGGGGTCTGGCTTTATGATTTTTTAATTAGAGTGTAAATATTGCAGCCTCATAAACTGTTTGATTTATAGATGACAGCAAAGTTTGCACTTCAGGAAAAGACAAGGGAGGATTCAGATGTACAGTTTCAGTGCCCCTGCTTGCCTGTAACCGCCATCCTGGTATTTTGTCTTTGGTGAACTCATCCTACCAGCCTTACTGATAACGCCTGTGTGTCTAATCTGGCAGGATGACTGAAATTCCTTTTATCCTTGTAAGCATAAGTAGTACTCACGTGCTGTATATTTTAACTGATGAAGTGAGGGAAAAAAATTTTGGAGGAATATTATTGTCAATCTTAGCCAACAAGGTGAGCTTAAAAGTTGATGTTCATCATGAGGATTCCAGAGAAGTGGGGCTAGATGCATCACTGTAAATTTCAGAGGCATGAGAGAAATGGTGCATCAAGATTGACAAAGATTTGAGTTGTTGGTGGATAACAGAAGGGTATTTCTGATATCCCTAATGCAAAATGTTGTCAGCTTTTTGAGGGTGAAGACTCCAAAGAGGGAAAGTCCCACCTTTCTCAGGAAGTCAGTAGATCCTGGCTTCCAAGTGCAGTGCAAGTTAGGAAACTCACAAGTAGGGGGAGTGATTCAATTTTAACTGGATTTGAATCAGCATTATTTACCAATGAGGCACCTAAAATCCTCCGTAGAAGTTGTTCATTGGAAGTTCAGATTCCTCCCAGACACCAGGCTGTTTGGCCAACGTCTCTGTCCTTGGAGCAGGGAAAGACTTTGCAAACACTGAACTGCTTTTCTCTATGAATCCTCCTTGCTCCATCTCCATAACTGACATTCTCCTCCAGCTTGCTGTCAGCATGGTTACGCTTGCGTGGGGATTACTCAACCCCAGGTTGCACTCAGGAGCAGTAATTTACCAAGAGAGGCCTTATGCTTTGCTCAGGGGTTTTACAAATCCTCCTTCACTAGCATGACTCGCTTCTTTCCATCTCGCATGTTCTCTGGAAACTTTTCTTGCCAGCACTGCCAGTACAGTTTGTCTGTTGATATTTGGGGGGGGATCTGTTTTAGGATGGTTCTTTGTCATGTTGTGAGGAATTGCTCCATCTACAGTTTTTTTCTGGGCTGTTTTGTGGTCCCTGTAGCCCTTACACAGCCTGCCTGCACCATTCCAGTATCCCTGGGCGTAGGGCAGGGCCTGGAAGAAGTGGTGGGTTTGCCTCTGTCTGGGCATGCGGGAGCAGCATAACCTCACCTGAATGTTTGTTGTGAGAGAGATGAAGAAAGTTAAAGCAGACAGTTTTCCTTAATACATACTTGATTTAGAATAGAATATTTCAGTTGGAAATACTGGACAGCTTTCTGTCCCCAAACACATCACACAGTGTGCAGTGCTGGCATGGTCAGAACAAAGGAGACAGAATAAAACCTGCATTATAAATTCTCCTTTCCACCTCTTAGCAGAGCCTTTCTGAGTCCCCACATTGGTCTCTTCCCTGCTCGAGCACCACGGACCACCTCTCCTGTCTCAGACCAAACCCCTGGGAGAAGAGGCAGCCAGCTGCTACAAGCTGAGCCCAGCTTCAGAGCTGAATGCTTTCAGAAAATGTTGGCACTCTGTTCACCTTCTTTTCTCTGTAGCAAGAAGGGTAGAAGCATAATTTTTTTTAGTGATATCCGAAATGTTCATGAACAGTGATGAAATCCAAAAACGTGCCATAGTGTCAGATTCACCTCTCTCTCTGGTGGAGCTGTACTTGTTTTACTACAGGAAGTATTTTGTGGCTCTACAGTAGCAGTCTGGGTTTCATTGCCAAAGGCACAAACAGTGAAGTTTGGTGGGTTTTTTTTTCCATCAAACTTGTTGAAAGGCCTTTCAGTGCAAATTTGATGTCAATGGCAATTACATACATGTTTACAGATTATGGCTCCAATCCCATCCTGGTAAATGTTTTTGCACATGATTGAATCTGCATGTGTAATTGCCTAGAGAATAAAATCAGAAGTGGTGAATGTAGGAAGATAATAACTTGAACTGAACTGTTTTCTTGTTCCTGTTTAATTTTGAACCTGTTCAACCCTTGTGGGTTCAAAAGTTCACCTTAGTCTTGACCATTATTGAGCTTGGATTCTGTTTAGGAGAAACTGTGACTCCAAGTAAAGCAAAGGGTCAGAAGACAATAAATCCAATAGAATACATAAAGTGATAAATGAAGAAGGCAGAAGGACAGAAAAATGAAAAATAGAATATATTGGGTGAGTTCTTGGTTTTATAATGTTGAAAGGTGTTTTGCTGCTGACTTCACTGAGGCTGGGATTTCTTTTGTAACACCTGGTTCAAAAACCCTGGAATTCAACCAGAATGTTTCTATTAGCTGTAGTACTCCTGTGTCACTTATAATGAGCTTTGTTTTGTAGTTCTAATGCTTGGTTTAGCTCCCAATAGCCCTTAGCTGCAACATGTAGCAGCCTGGTCTTTCGGGGTTGGGGGGGGAAAGTGAAATTACAGGAGAGAATGGCTTTTCCTCATCTTCCTGTTTCCCCACAGAGGCTTCAGAGCCTCAAATGCATTTATCTTTGAAACCCAGTTTCTTTGTGACTCTATTTCTTTTGTGCTTATTGAGCCGCTCTGTGCTACAAATGAAGCTGGCACCAAACATTTTATTACAAATTTCACGTGGAAAAGGACCAAGAATATTTCAGTGCATATGTGTACCTACAGTCTTCAGTATCCTCAACAGAAGTTCTTGTGTTGTTAGTGCTGAATTTGAGGATTGAATCAGGGTGTCCTAAAGGTGAAGCCCAGTTTGCTTTGCAAGACACATTTCATTTTCCCTGAGTTTCCAATAAGGAAGCAATTTGGCTCGGTGTCTTTTCTTGCAAAAGCCCAGACTTACATCAGGAAAGTGCAAAAGTTATTTAGGGGCAAAGCTGCACCAGGGCCAGGCAAAGTAATTTAACTCTGGTGTCTGCATAGGAGCAAGAGAGATTAGTAAGAAATACAGATTTGTCTGATAGTGTACAAAGCACTTCAGTACCTTTTGGGTTGGGATGTCAAGGCTTGTATTAATTATTAATATTTTGGTGTTCGTGTGATCCTAGTACTTCACTGAATAAATTGACAGAAATCTACCCGTCATCAGCATGTAAAAGGATTTCCTTTTGATTTTCCTTGCAGTAATTGAACCAAGCAGATCCCTGCTCTAATTCTGCTGAGTTTATTTTGCTGGAAATTACCCACCTCCCTTTAAAACATTTACTAACATCGATTAAACAGCAAAAATTTGTAAAAAGAAATAAATATCAAAGTTTCATCTTTTAATACTTACTTTTAAAGCATGTAGTGTTTAAAAAGTAAGATAATGTCTCTGAGTTCCTCAAGAAGTGTTTCTAGACTGTGAAAGAGCCCATACTTAATGGTTTAAGTACTGGAAAACTGAAGGAAGTGCTCCAAACATTGCAGTAAGTCCGAGGTTTTAAAGACAGAGAGAGAAGTATTTGAAATGCTGCTTTCAAGTCTGGTCAGGGCTTTCCCGTTCAGAGATATTTCTTGTTGTCAGTAAACTAAAAATGGAAAGAAAAATCCAAACCCTGGAAAGGAAGGGAAGTCAGAGAACCTGGGTAAGTGATGATTTATCTGATAAAAAATCCTACTACCCTAATCATTCATGGTTTATTTCTTTGGCATGCAACAGTTAAGAAAAATCCACTGAGCACTAGTAATTCCACTATTGCGAAAGCCAAATCCTTCATTTAAACTTTTGAGACAATTTTTCCATTTACTTCCCTGCCACTCAAACAAAGAGCAGAAATCATAAGCTCACTCATACCAGTTCACCTCATCAATTAGAAAACAGACAGGAGTTGCTTCCAGATGAAAAGGGGATGCAGCAGAGGAAAAATATGCTGGAAAATCAAAATTGATTGCCTCTAATAAGTTCTGGATAGTGTTCCAAGCTTGGGTTGGCCACATTGAGACATCCCTAAACTTTGTGAAAGTTGAGATTTGGAGCTGTCTGCTAGAACAGAATCATCAGAGAATATTGCACTTAATTAAAGAAATTGATATAGAGAACAGAGCCAGCAGTTTGCCTTATTTAAAATAATTAAATCATAAATTAATACATTTTAACCCAAATTTGAAAGCCTAAAGCCCAACCCCAAATTTTAAGTTCATGCCTGCTGCCAGCACTGCCATTTGATAGCGCACCACTCTTACAAGTAGCAAGATTATGGTTGATGAGTCCTTCATGTTGACACATGAAAGTTAAATGCACAACAGTGTTTGATCCACAGTTTGGGTTTTTTTTTTATTTAACACCACCTTTGGCATCTGTAAAGTTACATGGTATTAAAATAAAATCTTAATGGACAGAGTGAAAATCTGTGGTTTCCAAGCTCTCTGGTGGGAAAGTTGTTCACATTTGCTAAATAAGCTCCCAAAGTAAGGTAACTGGAGAAAATGGTCATATAATCCTCAATCAAAACATGTATGTCTTATGCAGCAGAGAAAAAAGTGTTGGTCTGATATGTTTCTTAAAAAGGAAAAAATTTTATCCCTACTTGTATCAGGCTTGCAAACCTTTGACAGTTTGTCAAACCATTTTTCCTGTTTGAAGTTGCAATAGGTGAGGCTGTGTCCTCCCACTGGAAAGCAATTACTTATGGGCAGGCGGAGGATGTGTGGTAGCCTTCTCACCATGGTTTGAGACCCATGTCTATGGAGACAGCACGTGCTGGTGCTGGAACTGCGTCTTTGGAGGGGACTTACTGTTGGAGAAGGGCTTATGAGCTGTCCTTCTTTTCTTCGCTTCCACTGTGGATGAGCAAAAGGTAAGGCTAGGGATGATGAGAATGAAAGGAATCTCTTTCTACAAAGAAACCCAAAGTTTCATAGTTCCAAAGGGCAATGTATCTCTGCCTTAACTTGGAACCATAGATGTGAAGCATGTTTCACATCCGTGCTGGCAGTGAAACAAAAACTAGAAGGCACAATTGTGCTGAATATGATGCAGGATTTCTTACTTTTTTCTATCTCTTACTTTCATTTCTTCTGGGAAAGGAAGCGCCAGAAGCTCATTGGCTCAACCACTTGAATTTTTGTTCAACCTTTATCTTGAAATTTAAGAGACAGATTTAAAACAACATTACTGGGAACTATTCCCATAAGTCATCTAGTTTAGGGGGAACCACTTTCATATGGGTGCAAAGTGAGTTGGAAAAAATAGCCACTCACACACGTTACCAGTGGCTCATTGTGAACCTGGGAGGATGTACTGACTGAGTTCGGTCTAGGATCCTTTCCCCATTTTCAATAATGATTTGTATAATGAAGTGGATACTGAAATTATTAAATTTGCAGGTGAAACCAAGCTGGGGGAGTCTGCAGGCAGGTTGTTGAATGGGACTGGATTTCAAAATTATCTTGATGAACAGGAGAAACAGCCTGGAGCAGAAGAGTGCGTTTGGTGAGACCAAATGTCAAGCAGTGGGTGGAACTGAATACTCTGACAGACACAACCCAGGAAACACCTGTTTTACAAGAAGGGATTGAAGAGGACTTCTGCAGGTTAGTAGGGGAACACAAACCTGCTTTTGGGGAAAAAGCAACCATGTCCAAGGCAGGGAAGATGGTGTGCATACTGAGATGAGGAAGGGCAGTCATCATCTCCTTAGTGAACCACTGATGAGACTTTTTCTGTGGTGGTGTGCTCACTTTTGGGTGTGATAAGGAGAAAACTGAGCCCAAGTGGGAGAGTTTGCAAAGGGAGCAAGAAGATTTCTTGGAGGTTTGCCAAATACGGCATTTTGAGGACAGACTGAACATGCTAGGGTTGTGTAGAGCAAAAAAGGCGAAGGGAGCATGATTACAGGCATCAAATCTGTAAAGGGTGATTGCACAGAGAAAGGGAATAATTGTTCCTCTGTGCACCCTTAACACAGAATTAAAAATAGTGGGACTAAACTAAAGAAAATAAGATTGCTAGATTATGGGGAGCATATCCTGACAGTATGGATTTTATGGACTCAGGAGGTCGAGGAATTGCAGGCTCCAAGAAGTTTTGCTAAATGTCTGGATAAAGACGATCCCTCTTCAGAGCATTCAATTGACAGGGTAACTGCCATAAGGCCTTAAGTTAGAACTTAAATAGTGAAAAACTGTATTCCTAGAGCATTTATTTCAGGAAAATAGTAGTGAAGAAAGTTTTCCAAGGAAATAACCCCATTATCAGTCCTCTTAGAGCTGTGTACACCCCCAGCTCAAAGCACTTTCAGGGGTACTATGGATACCTCTCCTTGCTCTTTGCAGCAATCTAGCATTGAAAACCAACTACTTAGAACTAGAAAAAAAGAAAACAAACCAAAATAGAATGTTTCCATAAGCCAGTGTTGTTCATATACTGTATAGTGAAAATCAAATGCAAAATCATGTCTTTTGAAGACCATGAAATGACAGGAAGGAAGAACAGAGTGTAAATACAGGGTATAGTATGAACTAGCAGAGCAGTGCTAAATGAAAGACTTCCCTTCCTTCAAGGGTATTCCCTTCCAGGGTGAGATATACTGCTTTACCTTGAGATTCTGTTTTATTTCATGACATTTCATCTTTAATTTTTGTTATAGCTTTATTTCACTGCATGCAGTATGGATTCATCTTGTGCTTTCCAAACGTGCTGAGCAGAGAAAAATCTGTGGCATTAATTGAGAGAGAGAACTTGATCATATAATACGTGGTTGTGAGATATATAAATGCACGACAGGAGAGCCTGGGATTTTCCCATGCAGCCTAACTTTTGGCATTTTAGGCCTACGAGTGCCAGTGTTATGGAAATAACATCAAGTCTGATACCAAGGTCAGTGGGGCCCTACAACAATCAAGGACAGCTTATTCACTGCCTGATCTGTGAGCAGGCTCTCAGGCACAGTGGTTGCAGAGGCAGGCTTGGACTCTGCTGCTCACAGAAGTCTCCCTCAGCACTTTGGTATTTCTTTCTGAAGAGATCTCTTTTGCAGAGGTCATAACTGCCAGCTTGTCAGGTATTTCCCAGAACTGTCAGTCTCTCTGGGATGCAGCAGACTGTGGTGTATAAAGCACTGGCATATCACTTACCTAGTTCTGCTAGACTTACCCTCTCCGTGAAGTATGCAAACTGTCTCTGTCTTGTGCAGCATTTGCATTATCTAAAGCTCACTATGTATGCTATGGTCCTTTCGCCTTTGCAAATGCTGTTTAAATATAGCATCCATAAATAAATGTTAAATAATTCATGAACATAATTTTGTAAATTCTGCTAGGCCACACCTCTCTAGGGGCATATTTATGAACATGCGTCAGCCTGGAATCAATGCGTCTGCCAAGCGTCCTACCTCTGAGGCAGAATTCCCACATCTAGCCCAAAATGCTGCAAACGACTCTGATTCCACTTCACTAGTCATCCATCATACTGTCACTTTAATTCAGATGCTGCTACTTGTTTTAATAACATACATCTTACACAAAGAATATTGCTAACACAAGATTCTTGAGGTAGAGTTTTACAACCTCATAAAATGGTATTAACCCTTTGATCCCTGATATTCTTTTCATACAGCTTTTTTTTATGCTTATCAATAACCTGTGTTCATGGGGTCTATTCATGCTGGAGAATCCGACATCAATCACTGCAGTAAAAATATTATTCCTCCAGCATTACCCTAAAGAATTATGGAAAGAATAAAAGTGTTATTGCAGGAATTATTTAGCAAACAATAGATGGATAAAATGTATTATGGTAAGTGTTAAATTATATCACCACATTACAGAAAACTACCTGAGATAGCACAGAAGGTAGTTCAGTGCTTTTTCTAAGTAGTTCAAAGAGAACAATAGCAGAATCCCACAAAAGATTTTACTACGAAACCCTGGAATGACAAGGCAAATGATGTATTTTCACATAAAATGGTAGTTTACAGGGGAAAAAGAAAATTCAACTTGTCTATTTCTGAGTTGCACCTGGCGATATTTTGGGAGTGAGAGGAGGCAAATAATAGTAATTTACACTTAGCTGCTTAACACCCAAGTATTTAAGGGACTTACTTGTTAGGTTTTTACATGTCTTTATAGAAATACCTTACTTCTGTTGTAATAGAGCAACATGGAATATGCAATTTAAAAAAATATTTTGCTTCTATTCCAAATAAAGAACACTCCAAGTTATTTCTTTCTCCCTTCTCCCTGCTGCTTGAGGTCTGCACGAGGAATGAGAAAAGGTTTTACTGAAATGCTTGATTAACCCAATTACTAAAATCATAGCAATATTTTCGGTAAAATTAAGGATACCTAAACAAGGTTGGGTTCCATGATTTCATGAAGTAGACTCTTATCAGTTAATGCGGATTTAGAGAGGGTGAAAAAAAGCATAATGTTGCACTGGGCTCATGGGATTCATTTGATCAACATGATTAAATTATTTCCTTACTCAGCTAGAAGGAAATTACTAGTAACCAGACATTATGTGTCTGTTAATTATGTGCAGTAAGGTTCTCTGCTATCACACCAGCTCTTGCATTCATGTTCTGTGTGTCTTAAACACGTTTTCATTTTTTAAATCTAAATATTGAAAAGGGACAGCTATAATTTTCTTTCCCTTATTTAATAAATATCTAACATGCCAAAAAGCACTTGTAAGAAGCAGCTGTTCGTCCTTTGGGTAATCATAGGTAAGTTTGTGGAGGTGACATGCCAGCATTTCACATGTTTTTGGTTGTCCTCACCAGGATCTTTTTTTTGCAATTGCTCATTTTAAAAAATTGGATCATTTACTATTGCAAGGAATGAGAAGGACAGTTTGCCAGAAACCTGTAATTTTGCTTGAAATAGTTAATCTCCCTGATGCAAGGTCTGCTCACCTCTGCGTTGTCTTTGTGCCAGATCTGCATTCTGCTCTGATGCTGCCCAATCTAGGATTTCAAAAGGATTTTTTTATAAAGGAAGAAACATATGGTACAAGAGGGGCCTTATTCTTTTTCTAATGAAATGATGGGCTTCTGTTTCATATTAAAGTGTTAATAGGTCTGAAATTAGGTCTCAAAAAAGAGAATAGTGCTTTTAAAATTCTTAATATGATTCATTATCTGCAGTCAGAACCAGATGACGTATATTTTTATCCCAAAAATAAAAAAAGCCAAGCCACAAGAAAAAAAGAGAAAGAAATCCTGGATTCGGGCTCTGATTATCGAATGGAAAGCTCTTTAGAATCAGAGCCTGGGCTGGAGGCTGGAGGTTTTGTTTGAGTTTGAGAACCTTCATATGTTTTTGAAATCTAAACAAATATTTCAAAGAAGGTGGTGTCACATTTGAAGTAAGTGATCCTATTAGGCACTGGGATACGGCTGCTTTGTTGAAGGACTGGGCAGCATTTTATGTATGATAGTGTGGTGTACTGCTAATACACCGAGACATCACTTTCATCTGAAATGCCGATAGGACTGAACTTCTCTCATGCACTTTGGCTTTCAGTGTTAATAATGAATGAATAAAGTTCAGAGGATAGAAGCTAAATGGATATTGTACTTTAAAAAAAAAAAATGAATTTTAACTAACAGCATGCCAAGCTATTCAGAAACCAGCAAAAGACAGTAAATGGACATATTTATTACGAGTGGTTGGGAAGGCTGTACGAAGACAGTTGTATGAATTGTACTGGCATAAAACACTAGGAATTTCAATACAATTGAAAATGCATATTAATTAGATATAATGAAGTTTTCATGACATTTTCTAGGTTATGGGGATTTTGGGTGCAACCTATTTTGTCAAAGTTAGCTTCCGTAGGATAGCCATCTCTTCCATACCCTGCTATCTGAGATCACTATTTTTCTCTATGTCTGCCAGAAAAGATACTGGGAATCTAATGTGTTTTGTCGGTCTTGGGCACTGTAGGAGAGCCTAGAAAGCTCCCTACAGTAGGGAGCCTAGAAAGCACCTTCTCTGGAAGCATCATCCAGATTATGCCTTCAGACTTTCTGATTATTACAAATCACCAAGCTGCAGTGGCAGTGGTCTCTCTTGACCAAGAAATCTTGTTGTTGGTCCAGATTAACAGTCAGTCAGCTTCATTATTAAGATGTAAGCTCACATCTAGGGCAGGTCCAGATCAGAACAGTCATCAGCACTTGTAGCATGTGGCAAATACGAGCAAAGAGCAAAAACAACCTGAGGTTTCATGTAAACTATACCAATGGCTTCTCTTCCATAATCTGCCTTCCACCTCTAGGTGCTGGAACTGCTTACCAGGCACTTAGAGATACTCTCAAACCTCAGTGGAATTGGGTGTATGTAAGTAGGGCTTGTGCTCAAGTGGTGTCAAAGTCATAAAACAACTATCTTCAGCACTTTTTGAGGGATACAAAAAGAACTATATAGCAATGAGCTAATCCCAAAATGATGTGCGTGTATGTGGAGAGGTATGTCTGACATTCACATTAATACCAAACGAGTTCATCATGATTAATGTTATTACATTAAATATCGAAGGAATTAATAATGATTAGACCATTATTTTAAAGGGTTACCAGCATGACACCAGCTCATTTTTTAACAGCTGTAGACAGTTGGGTTTGGACTTTTTTCTCTCTGTGCATTTTCAGTCCTCACCTCCTTTGACCAAATATACTCACTTGGAATTTCATCTTACTGAATTTATGATTTTATGGCTGTGTTTCCTGTCAGGACTAAATCCAAGTCCTGATGAAGTCATTAGAAGCTTTGCTATTCACTTCATTGCTGCAAAAAAGGCTGAGGCCTGATCCTGATTTCCATGGGCTGGCAAGTACTATTTCCATTGGTTTCACTGAACTTTTATATGCCCCCTTGAACCCAGAAAATAGCTAGGTGAATATTACATTGGAATCTTTTAAATCTGTTTTTTAGAGGATCTTTGCCTGAAGGACAGTTCTTTATGTGCATTCTTCTTCCTTTTCCAAAAAAAAATTGCCTTCACAGAGATCAGAAGGAAAGTCCAAATTACATGTGTAGTATTATGCTTTAAATAAAACTGCCTTAAATTAGGAAAAAAAAAATAAGGTCAGATGCAGACTTTGGAAATAGGAAAAATGCCTGAAACAGATGATTAAGAGCTATGTGTTTTACAGGAGTTGCTGCCAGCACTTGGGTAATCCACTATTTCTTGATGCACAAATAGTATTATATTCCACACTTCTATTAAAAATAAAGAAGCCAAAATATCTCATAGATTATCTACTCAGTAGAAACTACTAAAATCTACTAAATCTGTTTTGAAGTACTAATGTCATACACAGTATTTAGAAGTGGTGCATATCAAAGAATCATTTATAAAGGGGAGAGAGCAAATATTTTTCTATTTCTAATTCGAAATTCTTATATAAAAGGATAAATCTTGTAATATTTATCTGCTTTTCTTTACTTTTTGCCTATGCTGATTTTTTACAGGCTTTGGCTACGATTAAATTGCTTCTTGATCAGCTGCTGCTGATTAGTCATTTCAACCCTTTCACAGATATTAGAAGTTGCAATTTGGCTGTCATTTTTTCCCAGCTTTAATAGTTAATAATTTTTGCTTTATAAAATGGTAGCTTAGGGTTTTCACTTGGCTTTTTGTTCTGCAGTGCAAGAAATTAAAGAGGAGTAAACGTGTTGCAATTTGTTATAATATTGCTTTTCCTGTACCTTTTCCTGCTCTGTCCAAGTCATACCAACATCTTCAGCAAAATACATCTATGTATATCTTTATGTTAGGAAAGCAAACATGTCAGGGACCATTCTGTGGCAGTAAGGCTCTTGGGCACAATGCTGCTCACTTGCATATTCTTATAAACTTTTACCTTCAAAAATAAGATGGTTGCCCAGAGGCTGCCCCTTGGTCCTTGATCCACGAAAATACCCAATCCTTGCCAAGGATCTGGCCAAGGGAATGGTGAATAGGTTGGGTCAAAACATGCAAAGAATCTCATTGATAGTCAAGCAGCAGAAGTGGTGGAGGTGCTGTTTGTAAAGCACACAAGTCCCTTGTATCATTCTTGCTGCCAAATGCTGGTTCGGAGATGAATTTTCCTACTTCCAGTATTTGGGTCCATGTTCACTGTGTCCATTTTGTACCCTCCTGCACTGATTTTTCAGATGGTTGATGCTTTTCTCTTTCAGTTGATGTCAGTGGATAATGGTAACATTTTCTGTCTCTAAAATTCTTGTTTTAGAAGTCTGAACATAAAAGTTTGGGTCGAAGTCCCCTGTTTATAAACCTCTATTTAAATCTACGCTTATACCTCATGGAAAGCATCAAGATTAAAGTGTATATTTTAGTGCGAAAACTTCAAGTAGGCTGATTTTCTGTATCAGATGAATATATTCCACCAGACAAATCTGAGCCCAGTTGTATTTAGCCAGATCTATGTATTATATATTAAATACTCTCTAAACTGTTCATTATTATCAAATATAAAGACAATAAAATAATATACAATGGGGTCTTTTGTGCAGAGTAATCTGCCTGCTGGAGAGACCTAGACAGTTTTTGCAGTGATATAGACAGATATCACTGTTTTTGTTGCTCCTCAGTTATGTGTGAATTTCTCTGTTCTAAATACACCTGCAAAATGTCTACAGAAAATAGAAGATTTTGCTTTGAGGTTTGGGTGGTGTGCAAGTGATGAGCTGACTGAAGTTCAGCTTTGTGAATGTGCTTTGAAAAGTGCATTGAGTTCCACTGGTATGTTGTACAAAGACGAGGTATCAAGTCTGCTAGGAGTATTTTGAATTATTATAATGTAAAATCAAACTCCTATGTGGATGCTTTAGTTCTGATTGGTCATTTTGTTTTGCTAGAGGAATGCCTAGAGGTTCCTGAGAGATTTCTGCTCCGTGAAGTAGTAGGTTCAGTGGAGGGAGGATACCTCAGAAATATATCCTGCTTGACTGCCATCTGGCCTGTGGCATAAGGAAACATTTTGGAGAAGGCTGAGTGTGGAAAACTTTCCAACATGGTGAGAGAAAAGGGTGTGGCCAGGGTGGTGTCTCAGGACTTTGCTTGCCTGACTGGTGCCAAGTGTTGCTTTTCTGGACACTTCTAAAGACCAGGGAGGACATCAGTGGGAGTTGTGTCACTGGCTCCAGGGGAGGCAGACATTCTGTGGCTCCAGCACTTGTCAAAGCTTATCAAAGAAGGTTTAAATGTGTGACAGTGGCACCAAACCACTTTGTGTCATTTGCTTGACAGGAGAGACAGGTGACAGCAGCCTCGGCTGGTGCCATGCGTGTGTTGGCGGAGCACCCGTGGGGCTGGGACCTCCAACTCCCCACACTAATGTGGCAGATGGTGTTGACAGGCTCACCTGCCCCCATGCCTTCCCTGCAGTGGGTCAGCAAGACTTATAGCAGTCTAAACTGGGAGAGTGTTACCTACTTAAACTGTTTTTCTGACTTAATAAGAATTTTTCATCTATAGCAAGCCAGTTTAAAATATTGTCTATACACAAACAGTCATTCTGAATAATAGGCCTGCACACAGTAAATGTCAGCTCTTTAAATCACAGAGGACTTCGGAAGCGGAGTAGAGAATGCTTCATAACAGTTTAAACTTCAGCCTCCCATTTATTATGTATGTGTTTATAAATCTCTGAGGGGCACTCTTTTCCCTTCTGGGAAGCCCAAAGGAGCAGAGTTGTTTGTCAGCCTGGCTGGGTGGTGGTTGCTCCTTTGCATTCTGACCCCATTTGGTTTCAAGGTTGGTATCCAAGGTTGTGCCTGAGGAAATTTTATTTTCTTTTATCCTAATAGAAGCATATAGTACCTTTTATTTCTAGGAAGATAGTACCGGCAGAGCAAAAAGTGGCAAGGGGTCAGCAGAACACTGTTGTGCTGTGTTTTTCTTTTTAAGCTGAGCATGAGTGATCACCACTTTTAGAAAAGGGCTCTCCGTTTGCCACAGAGGAAGAGTGTAAAGGTATCTTGCTCAGCCATGGCGTTGAAAAATTTCTTCAGCATTCCCATTTATCTTGGTTAGTATGAATACTTTAGCATTAAATGGAGAAAAGGAGAATCCATCAATAGTTGATAACTGACCTTAAGATAGGAATTCAAAGTTCACTACAATTAAACCCAAGTGTCAGCAGAACCCACAAGGGAGGCTATCAATATATTTGACTATACCAACGCATAGATGGCAGATTTAAATTCTATAAGGGAAACGATGGTGCATTATTTCTAATAAAAACATATCCTTGTACTGTCTTATATCACAGACAAAACACAGAAGTTCTGTGTTATGAATGATAGTAGGAGAAAACATACTAAAGAGCAAATATGATTCTGGATGGAATTTCATCACATGACTCTATTGTAAACCAGATGTTTGTCAGATTTGGTGGGAGAATGTATCCATCTTGAAATTTTTAATAAGGTTACATAAAGGATTAAAAGCAAACATTTACAATACATAGGATTTAAAAATAATTATATTTCTCTTAAATTGGATATTTTCTTGGTAGATTGTTAAAAATATTTACATAATCTATCTGTCGTGCAGTGCACCTCATGGATGGCTTCTTTCATTATGATGTTTGATGTACATCCACAGCATCAGAAAAACAAAGAGACTGTTCCACAGACATAAACCATACACGTAATATAAAAAATATGCTCTATTATTGCAAAAAAAAACAAAAAAAAACAAACAAACAACCGGAATCTGCAGCCAAATGTAGCAGTTCTGGGGTGAGATTCTGATGCCTGGAAGAGAGAATCAGACTTCTCTAAGAAAAGCAGTGACGCCCTCACTGCAAGGGAAGCTGGCTCCTGGTAGAATGTAGATAGGTAGTTACTCTTGCTGCTGCAGCTGTTTTTTCCTTCAGTGTCTTCTCCCTTCTGAGAAAGGAAAAGGGAGAATAAAGCTTCAAAAAAGGACAGAGAAATGGGAGAAGATGAATCTTGGGTTTGTAGCTGAGACTTCATAAGTTTTGTATTTGCGAATTTGTTCATGCCAGCTTCCTTTTAACACCTGTGGTCATTTTTGTGGGGCTATATTCAAGGCCACTAACTCTCAAGATTATTTTTTCTAGTATTCTTTTTTTTGGCAGACAATTTACAAGGAAACTTCATGGCGGGATGTATCAAATCTACACAGAGATGTACACATCGATGCTGCATCAGTATAGCATTACACTGGCCTCAAAAAAATGCTGAACAAACCTACTTGATGAGTCTAAGGTTTTTACATTAAATCATATTTAAAAGATTAGGAAGATGAATTCATCATACTCCCTGTTTTATTTTGGGAAATATTCTTTCACTCAGTGGATTTCTGATTCATGGGGAACAAGGACAAAGTAAATTAAACCAGTAAAATCGGAGAATAACTTTTCCTTTGACATTCTCTCCTGTGTAGCTACAGGATGTGTAAGTCCACTTGGACTTCAGTTGTGATACTTTAATACGCCAACAGGCTTATTGGGAATGGTTGCTAATATCTGTAGCACTTTGATCATTCCTGGTACCAACAAGGTCTGATGAATACAGAATCTCCATGAAGTCAGAGGACAGTATTAATGTTGAAATATAACATACTAAGCCCAGGAAGTTGTTTGCTCAATGTGGTGCTGATTCAACCACATTATGGATCATTTATAGCCCAGATGGATTATTACAAACGAAAGATAGTGCTGATGATTGTTATAGTCAAACTAAAGATGTGATAGAAGTGTTGACACTCACTAGCTGTATTGTGCTGCTATAGCCTGCTGTCACACCACTCTTCTGGCTGCCTCTTTCACCTCCCCAAGCCCTTGTGCATGGCATAGCCTGGGAGGGTTCAGTATTGGCTGCTCAAAAGAGCAAGGAGATGTTAATTTTTTTTGCAGAACAGTTCAGCGTGCAAGAGGGATTTGTAACTCAGAGGCCTTTACTCTAATCTTTAATAGAAAAAAACCTAGGTACCAGAAACTACTCAGTGGAAGATGACAAAACTTGTCTTTTAGTACTCTGAGTCATGGAACATGTTTTTTCTCATTTTTTGCTTGGGACAGGATAGATTTGGGACTATGATTCATGTATAACTGGGAGAGAGATAAAAAATAAGGTTACTGGAAAATTGTGAAAGTCCTGAAGACTTGTTCCAGAAATTTTCTGCAGCTGCCTCCCTGATACTGATTGGATATTCCACATCAGTGTGGGAGATCTCACAAATGTTTTGTGAGTATACTTTTAGTATTTTTCCAGCAAACCCTCTACATTCAGCAATTAAGTAAGATGGGCCCAGTAATCAATGTCTAGGCTTACATTTAAGCTTGATAAAAAAATCACAATTGCTCTGTTGAGATACAAAAATATATCTCAAAAGCTCAGAGCAGGACAATTGCTAAGAAGTATTTCTTGTCTTGAGTAATGTAATTTTACAGTCTTGAGATTGTCTTGGAGAATGTTACCAAGTTTAAAATGTCAGCCAAGATCAAAGCATAGTGCAAAATGTATTGCTGGAGAAGACAATCAGAGGTGGGAAGTAGGAGACCCCTCCTAGGAGACTGTCCAAATCCTGTGCCCACTTATCCCTCACTCTGCCCCTTGACCATGTCAGCTAATCTCATTTTAGAGACATAGCACAGGAAAAGATAAAACATGAAATAGCTGTATCTGACTTACTTTGAATGTCTGTCAAGTTTCATGTCTTTTAAGTCCTCAACAGATTTATTTCACTTGTATCAGTCACTCTGTGACAGGTCTACATAAATCAGAAAGCAGTCTGGAAGAAGGTCCTTCAGTTGCCAAGTTGCCTGTATCACAGATTCCCACAGAGTACATAGTTATACATGTATATGCAGAAGAGATTTGAGATTCAGTATAATCGTCAAGGAGTGTCGCTTTCCTCATAGCTAAATACCCAGAAGAGCTGGATGAAAAGGTTAGGCTTATCTGTCAGTTTTTTTGGGTACAACAAAGGGTCTTGTCCATTCAGGACTAAATAAGGTATAATCTCAGCTGCCTGGGTCAAATATTCCAAGTTCATTTACCAATTCACTGGGAAAATGCCACAAGTTCCAGACAGACCTGGTATAGAGCGATGCAATCTATCAATACTTAAGCATATTGGAGGGGGAGCATCATGGCTGGGAGTGTTATTTATTCAGTGAAGCACACGCTAAACTGAACAGCATGCTTTGGATAGAGAGAGTGGGGGTCTACTACTCATCTTTTCAATGAGCTTTTTTATTTCCATGTAGAGAGATTTTATACTCAAAAGAACTGTAACAAAAGCTGTTTAGACTCACTTGCCATCTAAGTGTATAATTTCTCCGTTAGACTGCGAAGTCTTAAAAAAACCAAGTTTTTGCTAATAATTTTCAGTTCAGATTGGACCTGTGTGGGCTTATAAGGTCATTCGCTTGACTGAGCAACCACGGACATTACACAGTGGGAAGTGGGCAGGGCTAGTGCTTGACAGCTGTTCTTGGGAGTGATGGCCATATGTATCCCTTGCCACAGGACTGGTTTTCTGATTGAGATCATTCATTTGTGGAAACACTTGCCTGCACTCTGAGGGATGATGCTGTAAATTCAAAATAACGTGGAGATGCATTTGGTTTACACGGGCGTGAGTGGGCTCTGCTGGTGTCTGCCTGACAGCTCCAGCTGGCACAGGGTCAGATGTCCCTCTGAACCTTTCCCTTCCACCAAGGGGTTATCATTATCAGGAAAAGGTGCAGAATAGTGTCTTCTCTAATCAGCAAGATTGCATTTATATGCTCGCAATAAAGCCTTTTCATTGACTTAGTGGTATTGCATGTCAATGAGCAAAGCCTGTGGTCAGGTAGCGTGCTGGGACCTGTGTATGCTCATAAGAAAGGTATTTTCTGTGTCTTGTGACTGTCTCCCACCTCTTTCTCCCTTGGTCTGACTCATCGACTTGTCTTGTAGGCTTTGTTATCACTGAGAATGCCTTTTATTGTGCCTAGATACAGTGCCTATCAGAATGATCTTGTTTGATATCTTCATTTCACAGATGAAAATAACCAAGCATGCAACAACCCTTAAAGGCCTTTGCTAAGGTTGCAGCGTGAGGTAATGTGAGATTCATGATTGCCTGTACACATTGAGTTCAGCCTTCTTGTGCATATGTGTCAAGATACAATCTTTAGTGATGTGCTCACTCATTATTTCTTCCACAGGCCACTTCTCTAAGCTGTAAGCCTGTTCTTCTAACTCACTTGCTCCCTGTACTTTTCTAGGTCTTTAAACTAGCATCCTAAAAGTGCAGGAACGCTATGGTGACAACATTCATAAAAGCCATCAGTATCCTTGGGAAGCTCAGGATGCATAGCATTCTGAAGTACTTGGTGTTTATTTTTAGAGGGCTAAAATCAGAAAAGTCAAGTCTTACTTAGAGCTATCTGTGCAGAGCATCCTCAGTCTGTGAAGCACATAGGTTCTCATCAGGTAGTGCTCCCATCCCCAGGATAAGGCTTCATGCTCTGCAGAGCTGAGGCAATCTCAGCAAGTGTCCAGGACAGGTTCTTACCTACTTTCTCTTCTGCCTTGTGTGTTGTGCCAAAATACATGGCTCATTAACCTCTAGGGGACAGAGACAACACTGAAGTTACAGTATATACTGGGGTGCTTTCACGTGAGACTGTCAATATGAGTATGTTTTGAGTTAGTTCTCTCCTGTAGCTGCAAAGTGTTATGGCTGATGTGAGAGAAGAGAGTTCACCTACACTTACAGGTTATCATCACATTGTTGACATAATGGAAAAGCAAGCAGCCTGCTCTGTCTGCAGCTTAGCAGATATCAAGGATGCTGTCTTTAAGCAGTTCCCTTTCTCCTTCCACTACCTTTTCCCATTTACACATTTTTAAAATTTTCTTGATGAATGCTCCCTAATATCTCAGAGGTTCAGAGCAACTATCTGGACAACTCATGTCCTATCAGCTTTATCTGTCCATGACTTTTGGGTCTTACACAGCTTTTTTCCTGATTGCCCTATAATAAGGAGGCTGGAGAATCTTTCCAAAGGGAGAAGATGTAGTACTGCTAACATCTAATCCTTGTATGCAGCTGGAATTTTTCCTGTTCTTGAATTCTTGCCCAGAATCCACTTTAACACATGGAAACAGTGAGTAGCTTCATAATTGGCTATCCAACAGTGTAGTTAACACCAGCTTGTTAAATAGAGGCATGGAGTCAAGCTTGCACGTCTGTAGGGCTTCATTAAGGCTTTATTTCCATTAACACTTCAGTCCACAGAATCTGTAAATTCAAAATTTTAATCCCCACTTTTTTAACTTACCAGTGAGTGATACAGTAAATCCAGCCTGATTTGGCCTACCCTTACAAAGGTGTCAAACTGCTATGGAAATAAATAAAATGATTCTTCATGAAGTAATCATCAGACATGCTGTGGTTGTTTTTTGTAAAGCTGTTGTCTTCCAGCAACTGATTTTTCAATGAGCTTTTGAAAAGCCATTCCTAATTGTGTAAATATCAGAATATAATTGGCTTTCCAATTTCACAGCTTACCAGAAGGAGAAAAAGGGAAGGGGGAAAACTCTAGATATTTCAAAGACAATAAGTGCATTTGATGTAATGGTCTATGATTTTTGTCTTTTGTTGTTTAACCCAGGACTGAAGAAACAGATGGTAAGATTTTCTAGGAAGCTTAAAACAGAAGCCAAGCTAATACAAAACTGTTCAGCTATCAGACAGGGTAAATCCATTCTGTCGCTTTCTCTTTTTTTTCCCCCCAAATCACAACCCATAAAAAGAAGGGTTTAGCTTCATAAAAAGATATTTACCAGGAAGCTTTTTGCAAAGAAGAAGGGCATGCTTTGTTAAACCAGATGCATTTTATTTTTCCTGGAACCAAGATTTATGAAAGCAGTATGCTCATATTTCTCCATATACAGTAATTGGAACTCATTATGCTAATTGTATTTCCATTATCACTAATTAACAATCATAGTGACCTGGCCCACAGTCTAATTTGTCTTTAATCTGTTTTTGTATAGGGAGTTTTACCCTGTAATTTCAAGGTGATAATTCTATTCAGCACAACTTTATTGAATAGTGAAATGTAATACTTGTAATATTTAGGGCTGTTCCCATTGAGATAGTTCAAAGGGAACAGGAAGTGAATTTATACCTGTCCATACTGCTGTGTTACTGGATCTGCCGCCGTCTTGCACTCTGTTTAACCTACCTGTGTCTAACTCAAACTGTAGGCAGCTTATCTAACGTAACTGGAGGTTGGTCAACACTTGCTGATGAGATTTGTGAGCTGTGAAGGAATGTGTGTGCGTTTACTCGTGGATAAATCTGTGGGAATTTGCCATTTTTCACTTTGTGACACTTCACCTGCAGTAAAACAGGATTTTCCTTAAATGGTGTTTCTGGTGTGTATAAAACACTTCCTATGTCCTGAGGGGGGAGAAAACCCTCTGAGCTTAGCATGAAAACTGTTGTGGTCTTTTTTTTTTTCTTTTTACTTAAACAACAAATAAAGGCTTGTTTACTTTTTCTCCAAGGGTTTCCCAGCATTCAGACGTTTCAGGGGTTTTTTTCTGCAGTTTCAGTGTGAGGAAAATGAGCAGTGCTGCGCCACTGGGGTTTTGCAAAACCTGCTGTACTGCTCATCCCTCTAGAGTCAGTGCCACAAAACCATTTTCAGGGACTTATTTCAGGCAACCTGACTGTTTTTTTCTAGTGCTGTTCACCTACTCTGCTTTTCCCTCTGCTGATTCACTGGTTCTGCATTACTGCTGATGTCATATTGTTCCCATCTTACCCACTGATTGACTGATACCAATAATACTGTGCTGTGCAAGCCTCTCCCTTAAATCCTTGGCTTATTTCTTGGCTCCCTACTCACGCAGGGTGCCACCTTTCAGGCGGGTACTAAATTCATCTGATAAGCTATATTATTGCGTACCCTTTGCACTGCCCCTGGTGTGCTTTGTCATTGAGGACTTCAGACGCTGGGAGTGACTCTACTCTGAGCCTAATCTTTCTGTCCTATGAACAGCCCAGCTCTCTGAGCAAACAGAATGGTATAATTTGGTTTCAATGTAGCTTAAAAGCTTTACATTGCTTGTTGATTTGTCCCTGGATGGGTATGAATATATATATATATGGTGATGTAAGTATATACATATTTTTCTCAACCAGTTATTTTCAAAATTATTTTCTCTTGTTGCAGCTCTTTCCCCCTGTGCCTTGGTCTCCCTCTACATGCCACTTGCCTACTTTAGGACAAGGTGAATGACATCACTGTCAAAAATCTTCACATCTCCTTTTTTTTGATGCTGGAATGTGCAACCTTCCAAATCCACAAGTGAGCCCTATTTCCACGTGACCCTTTCCTTCAGCTCCACCAGGGAATCACTAGAGCCCTCCGCCTCCCTGGGTCCGATCCCACTTCAGCTGCCTGGGCGGCACAACCTTTGCGTAGTAAGTGCTCCTCTTTCCCCAGCACATAAATCAAAGTGTACCACCTAATCGACAAAATAATCTTAATCAATGCTTTCACCGTCTGGCTTTCCCTAGCAAATATAACTCCCTGTTGATGTTTCCCATCCTCCCTTCTGTTATACCAGATGGTGTATGTTCCAGTCTTTTTATTATCCTTTCCTGACCACGACACTTTGCTCAGTCCAGAGATCTTCATACTGCATCCCCTGAGTGTTCTCATCAACAGCTCTGTCCTGCTCATCGCATCTTGATGTTTCAAGCATCTTGCACAAATGACACTCTTTTTCCCCCCTCCTTTGCACTGATATTTTTCACAGTATTCATTCCTATAGGTTGATCAGCTGATACCAGGCAGCTCGTGTGCTTTAACCATCAGATATCCTAAGTGACCTCTGCATACATGTTGGCAGGATATAGACTGATTTTGTTCTTCTGTGTTACAGATTACTAAATTCTTCAGGATAGATTCAGAAGACGGTAACCTCTTCCTTTTCTTTCTTTTCTTTTTTTTTTTTCCTTATAGAAGATTACAGAAGTTGATCTGCTTCACATTATCTACAATTATGTTGTTTCTGGGTTGGATGACATAATAACATAAGCATCGGTCAGAAGAACTGTACAGATTTGATTTATGGCTTTGTCTTTCTAAGGTGTTTACTCTGAGAAACAAGCATCATGTCTGTGTTGGTAAAGGGGAAATGCAGGGCAAGAATTTTTTAGCTGGACGCCCTACTGGAATATGGCACATTACAGAGAATGTGTTTTCTGTGGCATTCAGGGTAAACAGTGTAAGATAGGCTCAGTCTAGTGTTAGTTTAGTTCATAGGTTCTTTCTGTGCAGGTACACAAATCTTTGCTGTTCTTATCCTTCTGTATCACAATAGAGGCATTTTATATTCTTTTTTGCTGTAACACACTCTCCAAAAAAATTTGGCCTCCTTTCCTGAAGTGCTATGGGAGAATAGCACTCTGTGAACCTAAGATGTGTATATACTGTACATTTCACAGCCTCTTCAGAGCCTCTGCCACAGCAGCAAACCCCAGGTGGAGCAGTTCCATGTTGAACTAGGCCAGCCTTCTTTTGAACCATTTGGGTGGAGAAACGCAATCTCCCCAGTCTTCCCGGCCCTCCAGGCTGCAGTTCCGCTCTCCAGGAGAACATGCTCACTTAATACAATTTGTAGCAAATCTAATAGATGTGCGGAGTTGAAAGAGAGGCTGAGTATCTAAATTGCAAAGACCACAAATCAGTTACTGAGTAGATAGATATGCTAAGCGAGCCCCATTTTTCTGAAGTATCTGACAGAACTGGAAATCACAATGCAGAGCGATTTTATCTCAGAGGATTTTCAATTTGTTGTTTAGAAAGATGGGTCAGTAAGCATCCACTTTATCCCTAATGACTAAAGAATGTAAATAATCTTGTTGTAACCATTTTTCATGTACATTTTCTGTCTAGATGAGGTATACTGCCTTCTAGGTATTTTTTTCCCCTATCAAGGGTCATAAAGGATTTTTTTCTGGCCTCCTGTTAAAAGAGGCACTGCAGACTAATAGCTCTTTCAGTCATCATAGAGGTTGATGCAGCTAACGTTTTAAGTGGTATTGTCTGCCAGTAATACTTAATCCTATTGTCAAAGACTGCAGTGCACAGAGAATGTGTTTTCCTTGGGAAGGTAGCCTGTAGGGAAATGTAATGACTATTTAACTCTTAAGCCAAAGCAAAGACTGTACTCTAGCATCAGAAGGGTTATACCAGCTACTTTTTCCAAGAAGAGCCTGAACTTAGCTTTCTAATTTATTCTGCTTCGTAACTATTCAATAAAAATATTTAACAGCTCTGGTGATTTGTATCACACTCTTTCACTTGCATGTTGCTGTTTTTGGAAATACAGTTCCTTGCCTTTTTTTCCTTCACTATTCTTTTGGCTGATGGAGAAAGAGGGCTTGAAACATTTGTTGCACTCTGATACAGGATTATATGTTCAGATAGGAAAAAAAATGAGGTCTATGTACCTCTGATGAGGTAGAACAATTACTAGGATTTTACAAATAGAAGGGACCTTTGCAAACTACTGGCCTATGTAACATCACTCAAGCCATTCCCTAAAGCTTCCTTGAAGTCCAACGCTTGTGACTTACTTTCAGACACCTTTTATGACTTTGTTGACAAGACTTTGATTTATAAGTTTTCAGTGCTGGAGCATCAATTGCAACCTTTAATCAATTGTCTTCCCTGTAAAGGAAAAAAAGAAAAAGGAAGTGCTCCGTGTTCTGGACCTTAATTTGTCTAATTTGAACTTCAAGCTATTGAATCTTGTTAAGCCTTTGTCAGCTAGATTGAAGAGTCATCAATTATCAATTTTCATTCCCTTTGATAATAGACACTTATAGACTAATAAATTATCCTTTAACCTTTTCTTCATTAAGCTAATAGATTGAGCACCAGGAGTCTCTCACTTCCAGGCATATTTTCCATTTTTTTGTTCATTCATGTGGCTCTGAATTCTCTGATTTTTCAACATCATTCCAAAGTATAAGCACCGAATGTATATGTACAATAGGTCCTCCGCCATAATCAAGGATGGAATTGCATTGTTTTCCTCTGTGCCTTCTTGGAATTCGTATTTGTTTAGCAACAGATCACATTAAGTATCAGTTTTTTTCCAGCAAAATCTCCTGCAATGATTATTCTCAGTGACTTCTAAGTACCAGTTACAAGAACAGAATCATTTCTGTCAATACAGTTTTGTTTCTGGCTATCTGACCTGACATTTGATCAGTTTGAAATGTGTGTTGTAGGCTCAGCAAGGCAGAGAGATTACCAAATAGTCCACCTCTGAATTGTGTATTTGTTGTTTCTGAGAATCATATGACAAGGTGTTTGATCCCTCTTTCATAGAACACCAGTCTTCTTAGGAGAGAATAGACAATGCATTTTATTTTGTTTATTTTAATGAATTTATTAACATTGTGGCTTACATCCTTTACCTACTCAGTGGAAATATTGATGAAAGGGATAAAAATAGAATTGGCATTTTGAGGAATCTAGAACTGCAATTTAGCCCTTCAAAGATACTGAGATAAAACTCTCCTGATAGCAGAATACTTCAAACACAGTTTGCGTGAAAACATTCTTTTTCCTTGCATGAACTGTAAACTTTAGAAATCAAGTATCTTATTATTTTACTTCAAAATTATCTGCAAATCTGTTGCAAAAATATTCAAACTAGATTGAAAAGAAATATTCAGGGCAGGAAGAAAAACACACTTTTTTCTCTGGGTCTTTATTTCTTTTGTGGCAGAAAAGCACCATTAATTTTTTTTTTTTTTTTTAATTAAGACTCAAGATTTCATCAAGTAAGGTACTTAAGCACAGAATTTTTTGGGGTTACAGTTGAGAGTTTATAGTTTTTAACTGAATAGATATCCTGGTTTTGTTGGGACAGATATTTCTTTTCCTCTAGTGCTGGATTTAGGATAAGAATCTTGATAACACCCTTATGTTTTAGTGGTTGCTGAGCAATGCCTACACGGAATGAGGCTTTTGCAGCTTGTCCTACTGCCTGGCCAGCGAGGAGGCTGAGGTGCACAGGAAGCTTGGAGGGGGCACAGCGAGGATATCTGACCCAGTATGGTGAAAGGGCTGTCTCATACCATAGGATGTCATGCTGAACAAAAAATATGAGGGGAGTTGTCTGGGGGTAGGTGGCTGCTCCTCAGGGACTGGCTGGGTGCTGAGCAATTGTGTTGTGCATAATTTGTTTTGTATATTCCTTTATCATTATTATCTTATTTAGCATTTTTATTTATTCTTCATTTCCCTGCCTTTTATATCCTATTAAACTGTCTTTATCTCAATCTATGAGTTTTATCTTTTTTGTGATTCTTTTCCCCATCCTTCCATGGGTGAGTGGCTGTGTGGTGTTTAGCTGCCTGCTGGGTTAAACCACAGCAACAGAGAAAACTCAAAACATGTCAACTCCACAGGCTCACCTCCTCAGTTTTGTCAGAAATGCTTGCAGTTCAAACAACATTCAATGAAAAAAAATTAAAAATACTCAAGAAAATTAAGCATTAAAAAGAAAAGTGAATTCAAAACAGTACTGCCAAAATAGCAAAGATTTATTCAGCAATAATTCGTTATTTCTTTTGAATATGGTTTTATAATGCCTGAACTATGGTTCTGCAGCAGCTGAGGGAAAAGCCACTGTGCCAATATATGATGGTGGAAATGTACGTTTAAATTAAAACCCCACAATTTCTTATAGCAGTAGCAACTTGCAGGGCAACACACTGAAGGATAAAAGGAAGGGGTTTTTTTATTATTTAAAAAC
Organism: Machaerirhynchus nigripectus; assembly: GCA_013397975.1. Classification (NCBI taxonomy): domain Eukaryota; kingdom Metazoa; phylum Chordata; class Aves; order Passeriformes; family Dicruridae; genus Machaerirhynchus; species Machaerirhynchus nigripectus. The sequence continues at coordinate 417,459 of VZRQ01011092.1, forward strand.
TAGCTAAATAAATAAAGAGAAAGGAGTTATTTAAGACAATTAAACTGGCCAAAAATAATCATGGTTTCAGGAGTGGATTGAAAGAACAAGGACACACTTTAGCAAGTGCCAGGGAGTTTCTGCTTCTCCAAATACGTCCTCTGTTCTACTTATTCTCTTTAAACAATGTTTAATGCATGTGTATTCCATAAAGCTTGAAAGCTTGCCTTTAGGGGCAATAGGGCATCACACAGTATCTTTTCATGATAGTGCACTAATATTGTCCTCCTTTTTGTGAGAAATACAGGGATATACTGGAGCAAGTCCAAAGAAGGGCCAAAAAGATGACTGGGGGGACTGGAGCACCTCTCATATGAAGAGAAGTTGAGAGAGATAGGACTGTTCATCCTACAGAAGGCTCGGGGAGGATCCTGCCTATGTGTATTAACACCGGTTGGGGGTAAGTAAAGAAACCAGAGCCAGGGTCTTTTCTGTGGTGCCCAGTGATGGGATAAGATGTAATAGGCACAAACTGAAACACAAAAAATTCTGTTAAATGTTAGGAAAAGCTAGGAAATGCTTTTGGTTTCTCCCTTTCCCTGAGGTAACAGCATCTTCATCCTTGAAACTTTTCAAAACCTGACTGTACACGGTCCTGAGCAACCTGCTGTAGCTGGTTCTGCTTCGAGCAGGTCTGGTAGATTAGACCGTCTTCAGACTTGCCTTAAGTTAATGCTGTTAGATTCTTCATCTCAGTAATGATGAAGTTCAGTGTAAATTCATTAAAAGTATGAGCTTACTCTTTACAGCAATGCTGCCTTCTTTATTATTAACACACAAAAAAACCCAAGCCTAAGAAGGTAGTTCCCATTTTTAGTCCTATACTTAAGGCAACTCAGCAGTCTCAAGGGGAGCAAAAAACTGGTGATAACTTTACTGTGCACCTTTAAGGCTGGATGCCCAGGATCTTGCTTGCACTCCCTTTCATTCTCTTTGAAAACGTGGATACATAGTTACATGGAGATACGTTGATCTTCCATGAATGTTAGCTCCTTATATAAAAAGTAGGCATTATGTTATCACTGTGTGCAAACCCCAGGCCTTCATATTTTAAAAGAAGGAGTTCTTACTTCATCAAGTTGTTTTGGGACCTTTCCATAAGGAGAATCTTGGAATTTCCTATATAGCCTATGTCAGCTGTAGGCTTTCAAAAGTATGGGACTGCACCAGGGTCAGTACCGCAATGTCTGGTGAGGGAGAGAGAGAAATTGCAATAGATGATTTTTTTTTGCGTGCTCTTAGGCTGAGCAGCCCAGCCATATTGTGGAAATGCCAGTGAGGAAAGTAGTGGAAGCACCTTCCTTCACACTGTGGAGCCTTCAGCCATCTCTCTGTACACATGTGCCTACAGGAAACAGGCTCTGCTTCCCTTCCCAGTTTAAGGATGCATCTGAGCCTGAAGGCCTGGGGTAAACACTCTTCAAATAACTTTTGTGTGAGTTTAAAGAATTCTGAAGGAAGTCAGCTGTGCTGTCAAGATGTGAAAGGCCAACTTATACAACGAGTTTGCTTGCCATGACAAAATAAAGGAGCAAATTAGGACTGAAATATATAATCCAAACCAGTCTGGATTTTCTCCTGTGTTCTGTGGAGCTTATGTCTCCCTCCAGAGTTTAAAGATAGGAAAGATGCTGTTGGTATTACATATGTAGAGCAGAATGTGTGGACACTTGGAATTCCCCATGCCAAATTGATGAACATTTTATTATAGTCTTTGGGAAGCATCCATAAAAAGCCAGACCAACATTTTCTGAAAGTTATGAAATAGTTATTAAAAAATGGAAATGTATGCTGTATGCATCTGAAAACTGTCTCTTGGAGCACATATGTTCTTTCAAAGGGAACAAATGCATTGCAACATAAGGCTATCACATCTGTGAATAAAAGCTCCAAATACCTCTCAAACCTTATTTTGCTTCCGTTTGGTTTCAACTTCTGTCGTAATGGAAATTTTTCTAGAGTGTAATGGTTTGGCACAGTTGCAGAGCACAAGACAAAGAAACAAGAGATAAAACCTGACTTATTATGTAATGCTGACCAAGACTGTTTTATCCCTGCTTTACCTGCATCATCTTCCATATTATACTTACTTGACAGGCAATATATTGAGTGAAAGGATAACTACAGTGTACAGAGAAAATAAACTGAATTCTGGAAGTTGTATTCTGCTGTCATTCATAAATTTAAAATTTCAGAATAACTTGTTCTCTTTTATTCAAGATCCAAAAATCCTAAATTGCAGTCAGTGAGAAAACCTGCCTCTTTCTATATCGTCAGGTACATGGAATGTGTTTAGGAGTTTCAACTCCTTTCTCCTTTTGATTTTTCATCACTGCTGTTTAAAGCTGTCTAATAAGGAGAGGCTCAACAGCCTAGCACATATCACTGACTGTGTGCTGAAAGTCACAGCAAAGCTTCATTCAGATCTTCCTGTTGCTAGAAGTTGAGGATAAATTAATTAGATGTGCAGTTTATGCTGATTAACTATGAGGTGGCAAGAGAGTTGCAGTGATTTCCACTGTGTAATATAGATGTACAGTTCAATTGCTGACCACTGAGGAGCATGTGTCCTTCTCTTTTTCTTAAGATCAGCTTACTGAAATTTCCAGGTTGGGCTAGAATAGCATCCAGCTGACTTGTTTGGATCAGCAAGGAAACAATGAGGGGTGCATCTCTAGGTTTTATGTCATCGCTGTCTTGAATGCAGAAGATGCCCTTACTATGAGCCTCTAGAGCTCATCACAGGCTAGGTTACTGTATGGGGAAATATTTGTCCGGAATCCTTGTGTACAGGTTGTGTGCTTGACAGAGAGCTTTGAGTTGGTTTTGAAAATCATTCTTCAGATGTTTGAATATCAGATCTCTAGCTATCCACCAAAGAAAGTAATGACCCATATTCTTGGAGATACTAAGGGTGATTTATTGTCTGTGATATCAGGTGTAGTGATGATGGGCCTCAGCCATGCTGCCCAGTTTCAGTCACTCAAAATATCATGAAACGGGTTTTGAAGACATTCATTTGTTAGCTTTCAAAAATAATTCACACAGCATTTTTTCCTGGTTGTCTTTTCACACATGTTCTGGCTGGGGGCCTTTTTCTGGGTGCATTTTTTTCCGCCAACAATCCGGGTTATAATATATTTAAAATGAAGAAACAAAAATGTTGCCTTAGGGGGTTTTGTTGTTTCTTCTTTTTTCCTTCTGAAGTTTCTTGATTCTAGATGCTGGATTTTCAAGAAATACGCATGGAACCTTGAATCTTATAATGAAATATCTGGCAGCAGAGGTGATTACTGCGGATCTACTGCTAGGGACCAACTTATAGATGTGGTGGCCTGTGTATCACATTCCTGTGAAACATCCTGTGAGTCTCCTTTTTCTAAGGGCTGTGTCGGGAGCCAGAAAGTTTCCTTCTGAAAGCCTGAGCAGATAGGTCATATTTGAAACCTGACAGCATTGCCACTCCCCATTACAGACTGAATCCAGTTGCATTCCTAAGGCCACAGCTGTAAAGCAAGTTTGTGGTTTTATTTTTGTTCTTTTCAAGCCATATTTTTAGTGCTCCCTATAATAAATCTTCATGTTTTGATTATGTGTAAAAAGACAGTGACTAGAGACAGAACACAGCACTACCAAAATAAACTCACTTAATGCACAATGGTCCTGCCACAAGCACGGACTCCCCTCTTTGCCTAAACTTAATCTTATTTGAAGTGGTGCAGAGAGAAACATGGGCAGAAGGGAACAGCCCTGTCCCAGGGAAAAGAAAATAAAATTAAAAAGAAAGAGCACAAATATATATGCTGGCAAAATGCGCACGAAGGGTTGCCTAGCAATTCCGCAGACGATTTGGGCAGTCTGGGGACCGCGTTCTGAATTACCATGAAGGAGAAGGCAGAGCCGGTAACGCCAAACTCTTTAACGTGGCAAGCTGGCCACTGTTTCCTAAGGCTCAAAGTAGCAATTTACTTTCATAGAAAATGAGTCACTGGGAGCCACCGGCACTGAGACGTGGCCGTGAGGCAGGGGCCTGCGGAATGGAGGTCATGACAAAGGGCCAGGGTGCCTAATTTTTGTGTCCCTCTCTACAAGAAAGACATTGAGGTGCTGGAGCAAGTCCAAAGAAGGGCAAAGAACCAGGTGAAAGGTCTGAAGCACAAGTCCTTTGAGGGGAGGCAGAGGGAGCTGGGGAGGCTCAGCCCGGAGGAAAGGAGGCTCCGGGGAAACCTTGCTGTCTACAACTCCCTGAAAGTGTGGTGGGTGTTGGTCTCTTCTCCCAGGTAACAAGTAACAGGATGAGAGGAAATGGCCTCAAGTTGTGCTAAAGGGACTATTAGATTGGCTATTATGAATTTCTTTTTCACACACAGGGTTCTAAAGCATTGGAACAGACTTCCCAAGTGAAGTCACCATCTCTGGAAATGTTTAAAAAACATGCAGATCCTCACTTGAGGACATGATTTAATGGTGAACATAGCAATGGTGCTAAGCTGCAGTTGGACTTGATGATCTTAAAGGTCTTTTCCAACCTTAATTATTCTATGATTTCAATGCCACTTCTCAGCATTTAATGGCCAGCATGGATTATCGTGGGGTGCAGGCAGCTCGGGGACCCTCAGGGCTGGGTGATGGATGCAGGAGCCCTGGAGGATGTCACTGTCCCAGGAGTGTGGCCAGGCTCTAGATGTCCTGCTGGTTTCTCAGAGTTCCTCATGACCTGTGCCTATGCACCAGATGATATGTTATAAACCTTTTCAGAGTGCTTTTGGTGGTGCCAAGTACTTTGGTTGAGAGGGAAGTGTTTTTGAATCCTAAATGCCTTTGTTTAAGGCTGCATTTCTAAAAGCACTTAGTAAGCCCTATAGAATGCAGCAACTTTTGAAATCTGCAGTTCTAAGTCAAGTTCCAACTTTTTTGAAAAACACTTTTTAGACATTTTCCTCTAGAAGAGCTTTCTTGGACCAAGGAGATTTCTCTTTGTCTCTTTCAGCAAATGTAATCACACTTGTCAAGTTCAAGTCTTAGCTCAGACCACGTGTAATCCTAAAATTTTGATTTTGCTTCTCCTTTCAGTGTTAATTTACACTTTCAGTGTAAAGCTCAGGTTTCTGAACTCTAGTTCAATGATTTTTCATGCTTCGTATTAAATAGTGGGGAAGGGGCTGAGGCCAAAGGAACGTTTTCCCAATTTTTTCTTGGGAGGTGAAAAAGGTCTATTCGGAAGTTTCAGGTTTATTCTTTATTAGCTTTTTCCTAGTGAGTGACTGAGTACATTTCTAGTTTGAAACACAAATTTTTTTTCTATCCCTTGAAAAGCAGAATTTCTTTTTCTCCCATACCCACATCTAGCACCTTTCTGTTTTTTCAAGGACTTAACTTCCCAGGAACTCCTAGAAATACATATCTCATTCATAATCTCTAAATTAACCAGAATTTCTATTAAGACATAAGTAAGATACTTACTTTAGAAATATGTGTTCAAAAAAAACCACTAAACTTCATGGCTCTATCAATATGTACTTATCTCCTAATAGTATACGTGTTTAATATATATGTAAATAAGAGTTATTAGCAAAGAGTGCATGTTTGGCTGTAACTGTGGGTACCAGAAGATTACCCTGGGGATCTTTTAAACTCTTCTTTGTTTTATTCTACATGAGAATGATAAGATTTTTATTGAATTAAATCTAGTTTTATTTAAATTATCTTGATGTGTACCCAGAAAGTGTACATTTAAAGGCAAATGTGCATCTGATTTCAGAGACTCAGAATAGATACTTCTATACTTCTCTTTGGCCACAAGGGAATATGACAGGAACATTTTATTTCAATATTACTTTATTAAGTAAGAGCTGATACAGAAAGTGTGTAGTGCCCTGCAATTTGAAATGGACATTTTCTAACCTTTGAAACAAACTGTGGAAAGCTCTCCATGTATATCTGGGCTGAGCTAGAGTGGATAGTTTTTGTCACCTATTTCTGGTGTCCTGGCAGTATTTTTCCTTATCAAACCCATAAGTTATGTCATATCTATTTCTGCTCTTTCATTGAATCAGTCAAGGTTGTGGGTTTGTTTTTTTTTTTTTTTTTTTTTTTTTTTTTTTTTTTTTTTTTTTTTTTTTTTTTTTTTTTTTTTTTTTTTTTTTTTTTTTTTTTTTTTTTTTTTTTTTTTTATTTATTAGCTGTTTTACAGTGTCACTTCTATTTCTGACATTTGTATTTCTAAAAGAATTTGTGTGACATTTTTGCATGCTTAGCACCTGCAAAAATTGGAGTTTATGAGCTCACTTTGCATACAACCACCATACCCACATCTCTGATTGTTCACTAATTGAACTTGGAGCATGTAAGCAATCTTAGACAGTCCAAAAGGGAATGTGAAAGTCAAAGTAGGTGTTGCAGGACTACGTCTGGACAGGCATTTTAAGGGCTGTTTTGGACATGCTGCTGCATAAAAGCTATTTTAGTAGGGTGGAAAAGCACAACCAACTACCTCGTTCTGCTGTTGCATTGTTCATAGCTTCCCTTCAGAAAGTGGGTGTGAATGAAAGCCAGCACCTCAGGGCTGGGGGGGTTAAGAAGGATCCTTTTCACAAACCTGAAGTTCTCTGCCACTCAGGGCAATAGGACTATTTCCTAAAATTCAGGAACATTGAAAACCATAGGATTATATGGGTAAAATGCCTATTTTGACTGTTCTGGATTTTTTTTTTGTTTGGTTTTAGTTTTTGTTATGTTTTTCTAGGTCAGGTAGAGGAGGCAAAAACATGCTCATGCTGCAAAGACTGACAATTCAGATACGCCAGGGGGAAATGTGTAAGAAAAGCCTGGAAGAGATGGTGAGGATGTGGTGGCAACTGGGTGCTGCACAGATGTGGTGTGAGAACACCGCATCTTTATTAAAAAGAAAATAAAAAAAAAAATGTAGGAAATTTGTGTTTCATCTGTACCATGCGTATGCTCAGGATGTCCTGCAATCCTCAGGCCACGCGTGTTAGGCTGATGGGGTCAAATCCTGCTGCGGAAGAGCACGGGTGGGAGAATATGAGAGCAAGACAAGCATCTATACCATAGGTGCTCTATACCACATACTCTGACTCAGGCACAGGAATTACCTGGTCCATAAGTGTCCCCAGAATGGGATCTGCCTCATCCATGGCAGGCAGCAGAGCCAGCAGTGCTTCCCCACCTCAGTGCGTTTCTTATCCCTGTGGCAAGAGTTTGTTCAAACTCACTGTTCCTTTGTCAGCATGAGCAATTCTGCCGCAGTACTGAAAGGAAGCTGAAAATTAATGTGTCTATATTGCTAGAGTTGCTGGCTCTTTCTTATAGAAAAATATACCTGTTAGGAGAAAAAAAAATCAAGTTTTATAAATGATGTTGTATCCATTCCTTGAGGCTGCACCAACACCACCACCCTCATGAGAAATTTTAGCTCTCCATTATTGGGTTTGCTAAATGTAACTGGGCTGATTGGGTTCCTCTTCTTCATTCAAGGTTTTTGGGTAGGAATTTCAGCTAATATAAATGTTCCTCCTGGGTCAGATTAGATCTCACTGTCTGATCTAACTTGAATATTGAAATTACTTGGATTTTTTCCTCTCCTTTTTCTTGTCAATTTTCTTTTCATTCCAAACTGTTGCCTTTGGGAACTTTTCAGTTGCGGAAAATACTTCTCTGCATAAATAGATAATGGAAATTCTAAGTATTCCAAGTTTGTTTTCAGACTGACTTAAAAAGTAGGGTAATAATTTCAAAATACGCTCCAGAGTACAAATTGCAAAAGAACACCTACCAATTGATATGGGAGCATTGAAAAATTTCATTTTTCTTGGATGTTGCAAAATAAAACAAAATAATTCATAAAATTTAAGTAAATCAAATACAAAAGTCAAGGTTAAAATAAATTAAAAATAAACCCTGGTGGATCAAGTAAAATATTTTTACTTTAATTAAAAGGTTTTGATATTTGCAAAATAAATATTTTGACATAAGTGTTGTAGATGGGAATTAGAGTGTCTTGATAAAGGTTTATTTTAGAACATTTTAAAATGCTGTTGAAATTATCATGGACTTTTTATCATTTTCTTCTTTTTTTCCCCCCAAGTGGAATGTTCTGCTGAAAATCTGTTTTTCTTTCATGCACTACTTCAGACCAAAAAGTATCTAATGCCAACACATCAATTTAGTGCTATATTTAGTGCAATTCAGTCACTTACTGAATTTTTTTCACCTTACTCATGGCATGCCCCTGCTGAGGTAAAGGGTGGGATTTGAGCAGTCAAGCAAACAGGTTTTAGGCATTTTTTTAGTTCCTGGATAAGGAATCCCAAACTACATGGATGTGAGGGACCCAGATGAGTCACAAGAAATGAGGCCTCATTGCAAATGAAAGAGAGGTGACCCCTCCAGTTACATGAAAAAATTAGTGCACTAATTTCTATGTTTGCTGTATAGTGATGCAAACCTTCTTATTACTTCCAGTTGGGTGTATCAAACCCGTGTAACTGGGAGGAGGATATGGCTTTTGCTGTGGATGTTACAAAGTATGAATGCCTACATGGATGTGCCTTTTCTGGTTTGGTATTACCAAATTAAGTGTCAGTTTCTGAAATATTTACTCTATCTGCAGAGCAGATGGACTGGAAATGTTCGTGTGAGTAAATATTTGCCATATATGCACTGCACAATCTGGCTGCATCCTTGCCTTTACTCTATAATTTATGCTTTTTAAACAGCAATGAAGAAACCTCAAAAGATTCAAAGGTTCATTCGGATTCTCATAAACACCAAAAGCTTGGATGCTTTCCTTTGCCTCTTGGGATTTTACAGTTTCTATAGGAAATTTGGTGAAAGCGCTTTCTGTAGCATTGTAGTCCAGAATTCTAGTGTTCCTTCCATCTATGTGCAGAAAAAGTGGGATAACTGCAAGTTAACATGGACATTCACTGCATATACTTAGACTCTAATACATAGTACCATTTACATTTGGGTCAAGTATGATGTTTAAGATAGACAATCCCATTTTTAGCTAAAAAATCTCATCTGGTTTTAGTGTGGTTTTGGGGGCCTTTTTTAAAATACCTAATTCTGTTCAAGACCCAGTATAAGAGAAGTTGCATTTGGCTACTGTCAGTTGAATATGTCATCTACAAACTCATTTACCTTCTCTTTTGCTAGAGGAGGAGAGTTTCAAAGCACATTCACCAAGAGAAAGAGGAGAGAAATAGGAAAGCATTGGGGTTTTTTTTAATTATACTTTTAAATTATTTTAGTCTAAAGATTTATTAAAAGGAGAAGAAAACCCCCTAAAGTTCTGAAGGAATATTAACATAACATGCCTGTAACTCAAGCTGTGTTTAATGAGAGGTGCTGTTTTTTTCTGCCATGAGGGCTACAGTCCAATGAGTGATAGCTATGAAAGAGGTCACATACATATTCATCAAATTCGACATGCACATGTAAACTGGTTTTAATAGGCCATGACAGCAGAAGTTGTGTCAGGCAAATAGCTGCACATGTGCTCATTCCCTCGACTGGCATATTTAGCCATTATCACTCTGGTATCCATGGATGAAATATTAGCTTGTTAACTTAAGACCATCAGTTGTTGCTGATGCTTAGTGGCAACCAAAAAAACACAGATTCCCTCTGCAACTTTATTATGTACAGAGCGAGCATTGAATTACTACAATTTCATTGTAATATTTCCATTTCCTTCCCTTATTTATTATGGAGGATATTTGTAAGTGATAAATTGGAATGCAGCTACAATATAAATAAAGGGACTATTGATTCAAAAATACTCCAAGGATTGAACTCCATGAATTTCTTACACTGTGCTTCTTATTGTACATTCAGAAGGGACAACATTGCTACAGCATTAATTTTTCCATGAGCACATAGCAGTGTGTTTGTGTGTTGGCACAGACACACAAAAAATAAACCAAAGGAAAATACAGTCCTTCAGAACCCTCAGCACAGCAAGGGGTAAACGACCACCCTCGCCCAGGTGTAAATCAGTGTATCCACTGGATCCCACTGGGTTGTTTTGCTGAAGGTGTGAGAGTTCAATTAATAGTTTCCCTCTCTCCTAGCACTAGAAAAAAGGTATACTAGGTGCTCCTTTTCCCTTCTTTTAGGGGAATAGCCTCTTCCTGAACTAGGAAAGAAGTGGTGAATGGCACCTCTGTACAGAAAACAGGCTTACTTAGAGAACAGCTTTGCATTTTAAGAAGCAAGGTGTGCTGTATTGTGGTCTCTTCCCCAAAGTGATGTTTTGAAACCACAGATTTTGTCAGACCTGTGGGACTGGGCTATGACGGTGTGTTTGAAATGGGGTCTAGACTGCCACAGCAGCAAATGCACCTTTGTATGATACAAGAGGGATGCATTGCTTTGTAGACCTGTCTTAGTGCTATACAGAGGTTAAGAAACCTGAAGTGAGAGTTGAACAGGGAGAAAAACCTAAGAAAGCATGAACTCTTTTGTGCTCCAATTATGTATTGTGAGGTGTGAAAGCTTTGCTTTTCGGAAGTGTTTCCCTTGCATTTCTTGAAAAGCTTTTGCAAATATTGAGAGCTAGTAAAAGCAGATGTCAAGCTTGGACAAATTATAGTGTACTTGATTGTAATTTAAAAGTAATAAAACAAGTCAGCACTGAGCAACTCATCTCAGTAAAAAAGGAAGTAATTCCCTCTGTAAACAAGTCCCTCCCCTTCCATGTCAGCTCAGAAGACATAGTTGCCCAGGTCATGAGGATAAAACCTGTAGGTGCACAAATGGGATGTGGAAGGTGCGTTTCAAGCTATATGCTCTCCCAGAGTTCTGGCTCATGACATGGTAGAGGAAAGGTGGCAGGAATCTCAAAACAATTTTTAGGTTTTCTTTTACACAAGGACAGTAACCGTCTCCTTGGAGACAGGACTTGCAAATTCCTGGTGCATGCTCTTATTTAGGTCACAATTCCTCCTATACATGGTCCATCCCCTAAAAAGCTCTTTATGCCAGGTCTGTTATGAAGCTGGCCAAGGTAGCCTTATTCCCTCAGAGACTTACTCTCTTCCCTGGAGGGAATATTCCCATAGCAAACCACAGCTGCAGTGAATAACACCAAAGAGTCTTCTCTGGAGTCGAGGCTGATGTCTATTTTAAGAAAGCACACCTTGTCTTTGTGATTTCAGACTCTGGCACAGCTGGGAATGCTATGGTCAGTTGAGAAACCAGTAAAACTGGACTCCTGGGGCAGATACATTCATGAATAACTGCCTGTGCCTTTGCATATCTTCTACTGCTTCTATTTCATGTAAGAATACAGATAAAGAATGGCACGCTGTTAACCATGCCAGCCAGCTTCGAAGAGAAATACTTAAGGAAAAGTACTGTGTTTCAGTTTTGTGGGACTAATTTGAAAATTGTCTGTATTCACAAAAGGTGACAAGTTTTGAGGAGGTTCTCTGGGTTAATTTGTTTCTGTCTTCTGAATTTGACAGTATCTGGCTCTGAGGGAAGCTCATCCTACAACAGAATAATGGGCAGTATTTGGTTAGGCTTGCTCTAATCATCTAGAGGTAAAGATGGCATTAGAACCTAAAATTGCAGGCGTTACACCCAGACTGAAACATTGCTTAGCATTGAGTGTTGCTACTCCAGGAAGTTTTGACATCCAGATAAACAGACATTGATTCCTGCCAGTCTTCTTCATCTCTGAATTGGAAGACCCTGTTCCTCGCAGATCTGGAGATACAGGTTCTTGGTGTAAAGGTCACTGGCGGGTAAGAGTTTCTGAGTCTGAAATCTTCCAGACAGCACCCTCCTAGGCAGATCTGTAGGGAGAGTCTAGTTCAAGGGGTCATGTGAGAGGCTCTTAAGTGCTGCTGTGCTATAAATGAGAAAAATTTAGAAGCAGAGACACTGATGTTTGACACAAGTTAATCTTTTTCCGTTGCTCTATTTCGTATTTGTTGATGTATCAAGCCTGATATCAAATATTTTGAAAGAAGACCTGAGATTTCTTCAGTATTAACTGTGCAAGGAGAAGTCTATCCTATAAAAAGACTTTATCTTTTTATTAAAAAATGCACTAAGTCGTGGGAAAATATTCAAAATGAGGAATGATCTGATAAAAAACATGAGAGGCTTGGTTTTGGCTTGTATGACCTTTTCTAAAAGAGAAGGGATGTGTTTGTATATTTCTTATCAAGCAGCTCCAGATTTATTTATATCAATCATTCCTGTAAAATGATGTGAAATTAACATTATGATTTAACTTTACAGCAACAAGCAACATCGTTTTTGATCTTGTCTAGATGGAGGGAATGTTTTTTAAAAATGCTCTGCAATAAATGGGAGGACTGGCTGCTGTTTAACAATGCAGAGTGCAGCTTTTGGCTCATCTGGGTTTAGGAGCACAATTTTTTATGGAAGCCAGAAGAAAGTTTTTCAAAACTTCCTAGTCCTGTTCAGAAACCTGTCCCCAGAGCAGGAAAATATGGTTGCAGTCTTTAGCACAGTGCAGCATTTGAGGTTTTTCTTCAATTTTCTGACCTCAAATCAACTTCCGATCTTAAACATGCACTAAACACTTGAATTTAGTTCATTCCAAAAGGCAAACACATCTGAGTTGCAATCAATGCTATTTATTTGATTTTTTTTGTTTGTTTGTTTGATTCTTTTCTGACAAGCTGTTTAGCCTCTTAATTTATTGATGTGCTGAGTTAATTCATTTTGTGCATGTCTAGGGGACTAGGGGTGAGCTGGGGTCTCGGCATTTGCAACTGGAAGTCTGGTCAGTGGATGAGGCAGCAAGAGCTGATTGTTTGGTCCTTTTTAGGTGTGTTTGAATCAAAATCGAGACATACAAGTTCGTGGATAATATTTGCAAATATGCATGCAGTTAAACTTACTGCAACTGTTCAACTGTTCCATAGACTTCTGAGTGTGTGACCCAGTGTTCCTTTGGTGATATCCATGCAGCTTTGCTGTATAATCCCACATTATTGGTGGGATGAAGGACCAAAAATGAAAAAAATACCGAAGTGATAAGGCCTGTACTTTATGTGCCATATATAGAAGGCTGTCAGAATTTGTCAATTAGTTTTGAATTAAGTCCTCTGTTAGCCTGCCTGTAGAAAAGATTTTATGCATTAGTGGATGGCAAAAGCATGTGAAATAAAACCTGTTTATCTTGTTCTTTCTCCTTTCCTCTGAATCTCTTCTCCTTCAATTAAAAAACCTCATCTTCATCCTAAATTTTTAGAAAAAAACCTTTTCAAGTGAGACTGCCTTTCTGTAACCATCTGCAGTACTCATGTCCACCAAACTCCAGCCACACTGTCCCAAACAACTGAGAAGGCATTTCCTAAGGAATAAGCACAAACAGGGAAATGAATCCTCAGGTGTTTCTCTTGCTTCCCTGGCCAACAGGAAAGGTCCTGTGTACCAGTTCTGATCACTTTTCTGAGTCAGTAAAACGCAGTTTGGCACACAGTTTCCTAACGTTTATGGGGAGGGTTTTCCGATGACATGACATATAGAAGACGGTGTCTTGCATGTGTTTTTCCTTTCTCCCCCTTCTCACTGACTGCTGGGTCACTGTTGTCTGGTTGAACATACACAGCGTGTGCACTATTGAATTCACACTTCCTTGGCAAAGGAACCTCATACAGAAAGCTCACTCCATAAATAACCTAGGCTGTGTGTTTATTCTACTCTGAAATGCTGTAAAAAATAAAAGGCTACCTATCAAAGTTGTTTGTCTAATAATGGAAGAAGGGGATGATATTGTAAACACTGTCCAAATGAATTGTGGTAACCAGAATAAATGGTGGTTGCTGTTACTGAGCACTGAAACTGAATTCAGGCCTTTCTAAATACATCACATGTGACTTTAATCCATTCCAGAGCCCAGGTCTCTTCCAGGCTTGGAAATTTGATGCTCTGAGGTGCTAAGCCCCCTCTATTGCTATAGAAATCAACAGGGCAGCAGCCTGCTCAGCACCCCACAAAGGTGATCAGTCTGTTGAGAGTCCAGTCCTCCAGGCCTGATCCTGCACAGTGTTTCTATCCACACTTAATTCTGGGCAAGGATATATCACCTTTTGCAGAAGGACCACTCACTTGTCTAAGTCAGCATGTATATAGGGTTTACAGCATCATGGCTTTGTCTGGGTTCACTTTTCACATTGCTGGTTTCAAGTGCACCTGCCTTGTTCCACTCTACTTGAATAAGGACCCATTACTCTTCCTAAAATCAGTGGTTTATCTCTTTTTGGTGGACAAAGATTCAAAGCACAGAACTTGTTGATAGCAAACGGTGCCTAAGGTTCAAAGAGATGTGTTTACAATGTATACAAGAGACCGTAGAGGATAAAGGTAAACTATATGCAGCCCAAACTGATTTTATGTGAAAATTTAATCCAAGGGGTGCAGAAACAGTAGGGTGGGGAAGAGGTGGAGAAAATAATACAGCAAAACAAAAATGTTCTCAGCCATCAGTATTTGTTGCCTGACAGGGGGTGAATGCTGCTTCAAACAGCCCTCTAGACGCCACCACTTAAGGGTCTGAAAAGGAGTTTTTTGAGGTGACATTCAAACCTTTAATAGCGGTCAGTCAGTTTTGACAATAATTTTCTCTCATGGCAGCCCCGCAACTTTGCCTCTCACTTACCTGTCCCCAGCAGCCTGGGCAGAGCAGTAACCTAATCCTATGAGTTTTAGGGCTGGGGGGCAGAGGCAGTGCCTGCAGGTCTCTCCAGCCCATCCATAATTATACGGCTGGCAGAGGAGTGCCTCAGGTTGCGCATTAGACCCTTGCTGAGATTAGTAATTATAATATCAGTTTTCTCCAAATAGGTCTGACAGAATGGCACTGGTAGCAGAGGTGACTCAAAGTTTAGTAAGTCTTAGGGAAAGTTTACTGTCTCCTGCTGCTTTCTGTCCCACAAATTTGGCCTCTCTAATAACCAGCACCAGCCACAAACAGTAGGAATCCTTTTCAATCACTATTAGCAACACTTCATTTCTGTCATATTTGACCCCTGGCAAGCTGCAGCCCAGCAAAGAGCATTGCCTGCAGAAAGTAACCAGACATCCAGGATTTACTCTGTGACAAATGACATTTTTAAGGGCCCTTAAAAAACACTGAGACAAATTCACAGCAGGACTCTGGAAAGCCCTTTACCAACGTCCAAATGAGATAAGGGATAGCTCTTGCTCAGTAGCATCCCATGTTTAGCTATTTCTTCTGTGTGACTTCATCTTTGCTGGTACCTTCAATAGGAAACTGCTGCTCCCCTTCAGTGTCTTAAAAGCATGATAAGGTTATTTATGTTATACACTGAGAACTTTCCTAACACAAAGATGTCTTTCACCTAGATGTTTTCACTTGCAGCTCTTTCTGAGTAGTTCAACAACCCTGTTTTCACTAGGGAAAAAGTGAGGCCCAAGGAGGTTGTTACAGCCATTAAGTCAAGTTCTAGTCTATTCCTTAAGTTTAAAATAATTTTTTCAGTTCATCAGGAAACCAAATCTTTACTAAATTTTGGTTGTGCCCAAGAAAGAAGTCATAGTGGGAATTTTTTTTGCATGTTTATTTTCTTGTCAAGACAGTCATACATTTGAGACTAGGTTGCTGACACCAGTGTCCAGATAATTCACTTTTTTATGAATCTGAAATGAGTGCACCTGGAAAAGGCAATCAGAGGGAGAAGAAAGAAGACTAACTCTGTCTGGTTACAGGAACAGAATCAGTAGGAGGTGTGCAGACTTCTCTTTAGACACTGCCAACTTGTTAATTTTTAGCTAGATCTTGGCTGCTCAGTGAGATCTGCAGGATAAAGATGAGGCTGTAGTATGCTAAGCGTAATGACTGTATTAAAAACTCAGGAGAAAATGCGACAAGGCAGATAATGCGGGGCTTTTGTTGCCACAGCTTCTTAATTGCTCTTCCCAGCTGTTCTTCCTTCTTTATTTAATTTTACTTTCACCTTATTTCATTTTCTGTGATTTACAGAGAGGAAAAACCAGAAAAACTCTTGGCCAATGGCTTACAGCCATTCTGATCCAGCAGTCATCAGGGTCACCGATGTTCTCCTGTTCTCCTGCCCAGTGATGTGAGCAGGCAGACCAGCAGCACTGGGGTCAGAGAGCTGCCAGGATGTGGCAGACCCTGCCGTGACTGGGAGAACTGCATTGTTTGCCCTTTCATGATAGTTTTCTGCAACTCTCACAATTGAAATTTGAGCACATTCTGGAGGGTGTACTGGAGCTGCACCACAGCCTGTGCCCTCAGGCCTGTTGTCTCTGTGACCTGGGAGCCTCCCTGGAAGCCAGGATGAGGGCTGCTCTGTCTAGTCAATGAATATATGCCCAGTGCATCCTTGCTTTGGTGACTCGTGACGTGCTTTGCTCAGTGCCAGGACTCCTGTGAACAAGTTGGGAGGTGTGTTGGTGACTGGAGATGGAAGGGAGGACGATGAACCCACTGAATTAGTGCCATGCTTTTTGATCAAGAGCAAAAGGCTTCACTCGGTCCTACACGCTTTCCTTGCACAGTGCCTTGCACTCGTACCTCTACATGCAAAATGAGAGTTTCACACCAGTTGCTAGCCTTCTGTGGTCTGTCCAGTTTACATCTTCCTTGGCAAACCAGTTGTTTGCACACTCCACTTCAGTCACCCAGCCAACATCCATGGGTACGGAGAACAGGCTTGGTGCACTCTCATGCAGCACAGAATGACTAAAGGCCGGGTGCCCTCTCAGATCTGTAATGGACCTTACCAGAGATTGGGATTAGGTGAATGAATACCCATGAGGTGCAAGAGTTGTATTTCTCAGTCACTGACATAGTGATAAGTGTATGTTAAAAGGCTGCACACAATGATTACCACTTGCAGTAGATACTTGTGAGAGCATAGGGGAGGAAAAAAAGCAACCAAACTTGGAGAATTGCTGTGTCTTCTCAGGCCGGAAAGTGAGCATTCTCTAGAGCCTTTGATCCACAACTTGGCATTTTACTGAAGACTAAGCTAGACTGATCAAAAAAGAGCTAGACTGATCAAAAAGACTAAGTTTGACTGTGATGAGGGACCAAGTACTACATGCATTGTGCTCTATGAGATTGTCTTCTAGACTTTGATATGCTCATAATATACAGAGAATAGCCTAAGAAGGGCCAGCTTTTTTGCTGGGATTGTATACACTGAATTGAAAGTATTGTCCAGACATCAAAATATCCTTTAAGAGCACATTTAAGTTTGGGCTCATCATCTCCCTTATGCTTCCTGTCGAGGCATACAGAGTGAGTAAAAATAGCACAGCAGGGCTGAAACCCTCTCAAATGCTAGTGGGGTCCATGATTGTTGCTAGGTTAGATCAGTCAAGGGAACCTGGATCAAACAAAGCACACTGAGCATCTGGAATGAAGTGTATGGCCTACTACTGTCCCCACTCTACACCCTGCTCTTCCCACCTCAGAGGCTCTAGGCTGATACACTTATTTAAACAGCAAAAGTTGTGCTATTGGGCAACCATCTTGGCTAAGACAACCACCACCCCAGGCAAAGTATCCCATTATTGTGTTTTGTCGGGTTGTTTTTCAGCTGGCTGAAGTTCTTCAGCTGTGCAGCATTACAAGCTCTCTGGCTGGGGCCAGCAGGGAGAGACACATGAGGTGTGGGGGAACACCCAGACACATGCTCAGCATCATCACTCTTTCAAAGCCCAGGCAATGCCTGCTCTTTCAGTGTTCAAGCAGCTGAAGTCCTCTTGCAGAAAAGGCGGGCTTTCCTTAATTATTTCTTATTTTTTTCTCCTCTTTAATGCCATTAATTGATTTTCTTTCACTGTGGTCAAGGATCTGGATTTCCAAGTTCCATCTGAGCCCAAAGGTACAGGATATTTCTAAAGACTCAAGACAGTGCAATTAGTGATAAAGCCCAGTTAAAATTTCCGCCACTACTGGAAATTTACAATGGAACCATGCTGATTCTGCAGCATGTGAGGCAGAAAAAAACTTCTTCTTTTGAGTCCAGTTCTGCTGAGGAGGAGAGGTACGTTTTGTGCTTAATGCATGGAGCAGGGATTCAGGAGTCAGAAGCCAAATTCATGATTTCTCAAATTCCTTGCCTCAGCCTTGCTGCCTGCCCTTAGCATTGCCATATACTAGCTGAACAAAATTTCTGTGTGCCTGTGTAAAGCTGAATTTCCTTAAAAAGCCAAAATGCCTGACACAACCAAGCCCTGCTCCTGAAGTTGCCATCAATATGAAATATCCCAGTCGAAGAGGATGGCTGAATACTTACCCCTGAGTACAATTCTGTTTCTTGATCTAACCCACCATGTAGAAGTATTTTGGGCTTGTTGACTTGCTGCTGTGCTAATGCTCATTGTCATGGTTAATTTCTTTTATGTGTGTTGCCCTTGTGTGAAAATCTGCATCTTTACGTTTCCAGTGACAGTCTCGTCCAGACTGAGTTAATATAGAGCTTTGCAGAGAAACAATGGCACAGGCTGGTATTAAAAGGAAGGGAAGAAGAGGTGACTCAAAGTTTAGAGAGTCTTAGAGAAAGTTTACTGTCCCCCGTTGCTCTCTGTTCGACAGAGTTGGCCCATCTAAAACCAACACTGGCCAGCAGCAGTGGGAATCCTTTTCGATCACCATTAGCAACACTTTTATTTCCATCATACTTGACCACAGCAGGCTGCATCCCAGTGAAGAGCATTCCTTTCAGAAAGCCAGCAGACATTCAAGTGCGGCGGATTTACTGTGTGAAAACGGCATTTTTAGGGGCTTCTGAAAATGTTTAAATGAATGCTCTTTTTTTATTCTTTCTCACAGCTTGATTTTCAGCTTAGAAAGCCCTTCTTGCTAAACAGTTTTAGAGTTTCCTACAGGAGCTTAGAAGTTAGGTCAACGTTCGCAATATAAATGTTCTGTTGCTGCTGTGAAATTACACATTTCTTAAGGCCTCTATATTGTTAAAACAAATGTTTGTAGCTGTTTTGTTCAGGGTGAATGAACTGGCGTTAGCGATGCATATTTTCAAGACGACAAAAGAATTCTGCAGTCTCTTCATTTCGATGAAACTCTGCAGCAATGTTTGCAAGGTTTTCTTGCTCTGACTGGCAGGACAGCTTACCACAGCACTACCCTATGCAAGCTGAAAAGAGCTAAAAAGAAAAATCTCCCCCCAGTTTGGCCCTATTCCTAAAACTTTCCATATCTCGTTTATCGGGAAACTGGTTTCAGGGCAGAGGGAGCCAGTGAAGGGACATAAAATGAAAGCTTATTTGTTGGAGAGAACTAATAAGAATAAAGTTAGTCTCCATTACAAATCATAGCTAAAGCAGAGTTACAAGGAGCTGGATAAATTCAATTTGTAGTGCAGTGGAGTGCACTCCTTCACTCCCCAGACCAGATTAAAGTGGCTCTGGGTTTGGTTCCATTCCTGTGTAGAAATGCCTGGGCTCATGCCAGTTCTGGCTGGAATCAAAGGGAATCTCTCTTCTGCAGTGAATTATGTGACAGGCAATTATGTGCAAATAACTATAAAAGTATGGGTTTTGTCAAGTTCCCGTAAAGTCCCTATTTATATTCACAAACTTTTACTCTCTTCTTCCCTGAAGCTGAAGATTTCAGGAGCAGCTTGTGAACTTTGTGCCCCTCATAGTTTATTTTTTCCTGATCCCACTTTTAGGGGTATCACTGAAACAATGGCTGCCCCTGTGATGGCATTTTCACACACTGATTCCAGGTTAGTCCCACATCCTGGAATTAATAGTCCAGTCAACAAAGACAATCTTTTAGAATTACCAGGGAGAAATTATCATATTTAGGCAGTTTTTCAGCCCACCTATAGGATGAATCATCTCCCTAAGTAGTTGTAGCTCGTTGTTAGTGATGCAGGCTGGGTGACTCATCCCCTAACTGAGATGCCACCGGTAAAATCAGGGTCAATCCAGGCCTGGGGTGTTCCTGCCTAAAGCTGTTCTGGGCATTCAAAGCAGTGGGTACAAATTTGGTTTGGGTTAGTGTGAAAACATAATGCAAAATGCAGTCTGAAAACCATGTGCTGTGGAACAGTTTGACATACTTCTGCTGTTCTCAGAGAATAAGTGTGGCAACACTTTGGGAGTTGCGAACATAATTTGAATATTGGGCTTTTTAATTGATCCCAGCCCTGATGAAGACAGACTTGACATTACATACTGTATGATCACGGGCACAGCAGGGGCAGCTAGGCAGAGGGGATTGAGTGGTGTGTTCATGAAAGACCTAATGGAAATTAAAGATAAAATGGTGCCTCTAGGAAATTACGCTCCCCCACACATGGGGTCTGTTCCTTCTTATACCAAGAATATAGGGAATATTTAGTGAACTGGATCTTAAGTGAGTATAGTGTGTTTCTCACTGCCACTATGTGGTCTCCATTAAATACAATACTGTATTTTTGATGGGCAAGCAAATTGGTTTCTTTTGTTTTGTTTTGTGTTGCTGAGGTTAGCCAAGAACTTACATTTTCAATTTCCTACACTAGACTGTGCTTGTCCACTTTTGAAGAGTACAGAACAAAGGTGTATAAATGTGTGTGTCCAGGGTGGCACTGTGGAAGATGGAGTTCAATAGTGCAGGTTTTGCTGCTTTTAAACTAGATTAAGGTGAATATTTACCTGACTGCCAGTTGTATTTTTTCTAGAAATCATTGCCCTACTAAGAGTTCTCATGTGTTTGTGCACTCCTAAGCTATAATAATATTCAGTTAAAAAGATATTTGGGCTGCAATGCTGTATTTAAATGACTGACTCGCTCAAGTGCGCTACAGACTTTAAGTTACAACTTCATTATAGATTGGCCAATTCAGACTGAAGGTGAAATGTGCTCAGCAAGCATGAGTTTATCTTGTTTCTGCCAAGTAAAACCATTCTTGTTTTAATGGCATTTTCCAGCGTAATGCCTATTATTAGGATGGAGGTGGGAAAGTGCGTGTCTCTTATTTTGGCAACAAAATCAGTAGCCGCTGGGTGCTGAGATGATTTGAAAGTGCAGCCAATGCAATGTGCACAGTGATCAAACTGGAGCTATTGCTGCTATGTCAACTGCCAAAGATAAGTAGTTAGAGACTTCATTCAGGGAGAATGAGGAAAATTCATAGTCCCATGACATTAAGCAAAGAGAACAGCCAAAACCCTTATTATGTATTTCCTTTTTTCCATTTCTTTGTATGTGTTTTTCTCCTCCTTTACATTTTTCTGTGTCACAAGGGTTCTTTTTTAAAAGATTTTGTAGGTGTTGGTAACAAAGGCAGCTGAACTTGTAGCTTGATCCCTCCAACCAGCTCCTCCTGCCACAGACAGCTGTTCTTTCCTTTCAAATCCTCCAAAACCACTCTGACCTAAATGTTTCATTTTTAAAAAGTGAATCATCAATCATAACCTTTGTAGAAAGGAGAAGATACTTCTGAAAAATAATTGCAAAATTTCATTGCATTCCTTTTAAAATCGGGTCGGTTTTTCTCTGTGTAGCAGCTGTCCTTTTTCTGCACCCAACCAGTCCTTCTTACTTTGTATCATCTTCTTCATCCACTCTCAAAACATGCTGACACTTTGTATTCCCACTTATATCACATTCCCTGCCTTTTACCATCTTGATTCCGTAGGCCTTTCCTGGTACCACCGAAATTAATGGACATTTTGGCAATTTCTACGTCTATAACAAAGCCGGATGCTAAGTGCTGCTGCACCTGGACCAGTAGCAAATGTATCAGGTTGCCTGTGAAACTCCATCATGCTGGTGCTCTACAGGAAAACCAGCACTGCTTTTGTCCGGTTAGCCAGGATGTACATCATTGCTAAAGAAGCAGTCGGGATGTATGGAAAATCAAATCAAACTCCCAAGATGAATTGGAGATTGGCTTCCTCCCAGTTCTGTTCCTTAGGCTGAGATCTTTAGCAGACACATGCTGGAGGAGGGATCAGGAAAGAAGGGAAAAGGGGAGTAGGAGAAAGGGACGCTTTAAATGCCCAGAGGCAAAAGCTTAGCTTCCTCTGCAGTGGTTTCTAGCTCTCTGAAAACCTCTTGCTTTCAGCTACTGAATGAGTACTCACCATTCCAATTTCTACTTTTTTTTTTCCTTCTCTCCATTGAAGTATAAATATCAGTCTGTCCTAGTAAGGTAGTTTGACTTTTGGAACAGACAAAGGTTAAAAAGTTGTTTGGAAAACTTTACAATAATATATAAAGAGCATGTCACCTGCCTTGTCTCCACACTGGAGAGCTGTGTTACAAAATCTCTGCATGAACTGTTGGCTTAAGCTTCCTTTTTAGGTAAAATAAGATTGTCCATGTAAACCAGACAAGGCAGAGCAACTGGAATCTTAAAAAAAGGAGCAGAGGCTGAGATGAAGGACCACAAATCAGGGATTGGAAAAAATGTCTATACTTTGTCCTAGACTTATCCTCTGTAAGCACTTTAGTGATGCATTAGAAAGCCAGTAACCCTAAGCTTTTTCTTTTCAGTAGAAACCAAGAGGCATCTCCAAAGAGTGATTCTGCTCAGCTAAAAGCTGAGTCAGCCTGTCCACATAAAACATCTCCCTTTGTTGATGATAACGGAAGCAAAGGGCTTCTCATTTTCTACTTTTGGCATTTCAAGCAAATGCTTAAATTTGAAAAGGATTGAATTGGTCCTTTATATATACTGTGGGGTTACAGTGTGTATGAATCTGCAGAGGAAAATTCAGACATTAGAACCAGTGACACAGAGGAAGGACTGGCACATCAGTGAGGTTGTATGTATGGAGGAAAGGAAAGAGAAAAATTAATGGTAACCAGGAATAGATGAGAGTGATGGGCACTTGGCAGAATCATCTGTGGTGACAGAGAGGAAGAAATATGGAACAAATGCCCCTGTTTTTAGCCATGTTCAGTACACAGTGGTAACAAGGCAATGTTAGAAGCTGAGAGTTAAGATTGCTTGGGAGGAGACAGCCAGGTCATCTCTAGGTGTACTGGAGACTGGGGTAGATAGATTTACATGCAAACCTCTGTTTCTGAGAAGCTTGACAAATCAGGGATTTTATGCCTAAATTGTCTTGTTCACTGTCATTAATAATTTCCAGCAAAAGCAGACAAAAATAAAATAACTTTTCCATGTTAAAAAAACCCACCCTAAATAATTTTGTATTTTCTTTCAGATATTTGTGCAGGACCAGCAGGGTCATAGCAATCCTTGGAAAGTTAGAGAATTTGTTTGCTAAGAGACTGTTGCTCTCCCATTTGTTTATTGCTTCATCTGACACCTTAAACACTTCCCATGTTGCTGAGGATTGTCTATAAATCTTGTATCTTGTACCAAATTAGGAAGACCATCTGTTGAAGAAAGTCTGTGTAAGGAGGTTTTCTGGAATGCAGCATTGATGAAGCTGCATCTCTACCATCATTTGAAGCCCTGCTTTCTCTGCAGAGAAGGGGCCAGGATTGGTTTTCTGTTGAGCAACACAGAGCTCCAGTGAATCCATAATTTGCAAATGTCTGTTGATTGAATTTGTATATTAATGGTTATAAGGATCTTCCTCCTTAAGCTATAAATCAGATTTTATGGTATTAATTCATAGGAAATGATTAAAGCATCCCAAATAGGTAAAGATTTACAGGTTTAATATTAGCTGCTTGACTGGCATCTCCTCTTGATGTTGTAGTGCCAGAAGACTGATTGGAGTGTATTCATTTTTATGGAGTTTTTCTTCATTAATAACCAGTTTCCAGCTCCATCAAACATGTGCAAGGGACACAGAGACAGTTATTTGTTCTGGATATGAGGGACTGTAGGTTAAATGTTTTCCTTCCTTTCACGTTAGTTACAGTCCTGTATTCTCAGCCTTAATCAGCAACTCACTGCTGGGAGTGAAACAGGAAAGCAGTCAGGTTATGTTCTGCATGATGAGTTTCTGAAAAGTCAGGGAGGTCCACTGTGAAGAGTCTGCTGAGTTCTGCCTTTTTTTTTTTTTTATCTGAGCATGCAAAAATTATTTCCATTTCGAAGAATATGCAATCTTTTTTTAAAAAATAATACTCCTGGGGATTTGAAAACATGACAGCACAGACAACTGGGATAACAATTCAGATAATATTCTCCTAGGTAGGATACAGCAAAGAGGAAACAAAATGTTCTGAGATAATAGTTTGTGAAGTAGCACCTGTGTATTGGAGAGAGTAGAGGGCAATGTTGAGAAGATCAGAGACATAGTAATTGGGTTTGGGAATCAGTCTCCTGGATGGTCAGGAGAATATGGTTGACTTGTATTGGTATATAACAGGAAGAACTTTGTTGAATGACATTTGAATTCCAGTATTTTGGTGCCTGGATGTGCGTAACTTGTATATCTCTGAGTAACCTCATTTCTACTGCAAACAAGGCCGTGAAGGTATCTCAACTTTAACCTCCTCTTAAAAATAAACATTGCTGCAGAACTGTCTCCACGTTTAATCCAAACCTTTAGATTAATAACAAACTTGAGGGTGCTCCCTTTGATTCTGATATAAACATTTTTCTTTTCTGGAAGGCACTGGACCTTTTGATCTCCTGAAAATTATGGGGAAAGATAAGCACATGGTAGAACAAAGGAGAACATGGCGGCACAGACCCTGGGGGGAAGGAGGTGTCACAAGGCAGAGCCCTACAGAGAGGAGCCTGCTGGAAGCTGACAGAGGGTGAACAGCACATGGTCACCCCATACAAGGACATTCAGAAGGTGCCTTGCTGACGTGGCAGCACAGGATAGCTCACATAGTGAGAATTGCCATGTATGGAAATACTGTGTCATGAAGAAGTGTATAAAACCAGCTTGTTCCTTTGAATAAATGATTCAGATCCAGATCCAGGATTCAGATCCAGATTCAGATCCAGATTTGGATTCCCACCCGGTGAAGTCCGAGTTTCAATCACCAACAGAAAATAAGATGCTTTTTTGATGTCATCTCTATCATATGGGTCACAGTGCTATTCAGTGAACAGTGAGATCTCATTTCCCACATTGCTCAAACCTAGTTCATTAAGCCACTTAGGGATGAGGTATGGTCAGTTGTTATCCGTCGTGATGGAACATGGATCAAATCAGTAGTTTGCAAACTGATACACAGATATAAAAGTCTGCCAAGATTTATCTGATCTTGAGAATTTTTCTTGCTTTGATTCAGCTATTAAGTCATGTTTGAAGAAGTTCACTTGTCAGAAACATACCATCAGCTGATGGTATGACTAGCAGGAGTCAATGCAGCCATGCAGCTGCACGGTGCCTGAAGAACTGTCCCTTTTCCTGGACTTTGTTCAAAATCCCTTTCTGTAAAAGGCAGCAGCAGTGTCATTGCCACTGCAACATGGTGTAGTTACTGGTGAGAGGGAAAGAGTCTTCATGATTGCCTTTATTTAAGAGATGTACGTGGTATAAAAAGTTATGGACTCTTCTGGTTTTCCTTCCAAGAAGCTTATGTGAAAGTGAATTATTACTACTGTAGAGAAACAGAAGAAGTGTAATATTAGGATGTTTGTATTTTAAAGGTGATCCATGCACAGTGCCTGGAGGATCTTGTGATGAGATGTCACATCAAATAAGAAATACAATACTCAAATTCAGTTGTCATGAAAAGAAGGTTTTACTTTGACTCTATTCCAGCACTGAATCCATTCCAGAAAAAGTCTCAATTTCAGAATTATTTTTGTTTTGCTTTGAATGCAGTTCACATACGCTAAATGAAAAAGAACTTTCATGTTGTGATTAGAGAAAGTGGCTCAAAGAACATTTTAATGCTACTTGCTCTTACTTTTGATTTCATGTCCAGAAATGTCTGTGGTGCTTGCTAAAGATCATAAAGCATCATCAACCTCTCCCTTGCCATGCATAATGAAAGCCAGGATTTCAGCAACACTGGAAAGAAGCTTTATTTACATTGCACAAAGGAAAACAACTTTTGGAAAGACCAACATTAATCATGAACAGCACAGCAAATCACAATGTTTTCACAGCAAAACACAATCAAATGTTTTTATTCTAGCCAAATAACCAGTTTTTGATTCTGAGAATAACACTGTTAATATTTCAGAAGGCCTAAATTAAATGCTGTTTACCCTTGGTTATTTCAATGATACTGTTTAATAACATCTAGGTGCTTCTTTGAGAAATACATTTTTTTTAAGTCTGAATGCAGTCTGAAAAGGTGTGTGAGATTCCCAAGGATTTCCCCTGAGACAAGTCAAATACTTGCCACCTTTCTGTTTGATCAATTGATTCCAGTTTTTAATCCATCAAAAGCAGTTTGATGCAAAAGTTGCATCTCCGCGTCTTGAAACTCTACGTTTCCTTCTCAACCTTCTTCCTTCACTGTTCCGAAGAGAACTCAGCTCCCATGCTTCTAACAATAATAATATAGATCATTAAATATATTTCTTGTAAGAGCTCCTGGGACAACTTCCTGGTGGTTCCCTTCTGATGTGATCTGTGGGTATTTACAATAAAAATCTGTGACTGCTTGAAAAAAAATGGATTAGTATCACAGTGTTCCTGTTTCCTGGTCTGTTGTTTTTCATATACCTAGGAAAACCCCATCCTACCTAACACTAATCTTTTTGGCATTGCCCTTTGGTTGCTGCCATCCATCCAATCAAAACAGGGCAGAAGCTGCCAAGTTCTAGTGTTTCCTCCCTTTATTCCTTGAAGAATGTCCTTGTCTCCTCGTTCTTGAATGTTTTCTGTACGTCGGTTTGTGACTATTCCCCAGGAAAGTGTGTGCTCAAATTAGTGGAGCTTTTGAGCAGATTTAGGCTACTGGTCCATAATCACCTCTTTTTCTCTCTTTTCCAGTCATTTTTCTGTGATGGACAAATATATTTCACGACATAATAATGTTCCTTGGCAGATTTGATCTCATTCTCTTAATGTGAATGTTTATAGACAATGGACTCAATGTGCCAGTTAAAACAGCTTTTGATTTTGCTTATCTGAAGCCAAAGTTCTTGGCCCCTCGTGCACAACCAAATTATGTGTAAAAAGATATTCAGCTCTGAATGAGATCACTAACATCTGTTGCTGCATATAAAATTTAATCTTCAAACACCATCAACAACAAAAAAATCAGGCAAACAAAGATGGAGAAGTGGAGAAACATGGGTGCTGTGAGTGCAGCTTCACTTGCTCTTTACTGCTGCCATGCCTTTTGCACACAGTGGCCTTCTCCTCTCAGCTACAGTAACCTGCTCTCAAGAGACCCTGAATATTATAGGAGAAAAGTAAAAAAAAAAAAAAGCTTACTGAGAAGAGCAACCCAAAATGCAGCCACTCCCCACTCATCCTCTGGGCATTTTGGTTCCAGCACAGTGCAGGGGTGGAAGGGTGGTAGGTGAGAGAGATACTGAAGTGGTCAAGGGTGTTTATTAAATAGTCTCTGATATACAGACATTACCCTGACCTTTATGGTAAAATTAGCTCATAATCTCTCCAGTTGCGGCTGATAGTATCCAAATAAAATTGTGTATCTCCTCTTCTTTGTGATACTCCTGAAAGACAAAAGATGATTGTAATTTTCTATTGTCCTGAAGAACAGAAAGTATCAGCCATACCTTCAGAATACCTTCAGGTGTTCTTTGCATTTGTCATTGAGACACATCTTGACAAATTTGTTTTTCTTCTCCTTTCTCTGTTCTGAGACCTATAGTGTCTTCTGGATCTGGAGCTGAATAAGGTATCTGGGCTTTACAGAACCTTTTAAAATGCTGGGACCCCCACCTTGGAGCTTTTTCAGAAAGCTTGGGAAGAGCCCTGCTTCTAGATAAATGTATTTTTTCTTTTTGTGGATGGCAGATGGTCTTGGCTTGTTCACAGAACTGTTCAATGCTCCCGGAATCTGATAACCTTAGCCAACTGAGTCACAACCCTGTGTACTCATGAATTCTTGATAACTTTGCTGAAACCTCACATGTTCTCTTTACTCTTTCTCCTAATCAGGGGGATTCTCCCATGATTCACTGAGCGCTCTGTCAGACTTACACTTGTTGTGCTCCACTGACATGTGTCCTGAAGCTATGCTGCTTTTTAAATACAGCTTAAAAATAGCATGGCAGTGACAATGGGAATAATATAACAGACTGATGAAATAAAGTAAATTAAAGTTTATTGCTAGCAGTAGAAGTTAGTTATGACATTTTAGTTATATTGTTCTGTCTTCTAGAGTTTTAAGTCCTTGAAGAAGGAAATGTTTATGGAATTTTGTTGTATAATGTTGCTGTTGTAAATGTACCTGCTGGTCTGGTGCTATGATGTTCCCCATCTCCTTGACTGCTCTGAATTTTCATAGATTCCACAGAAAGTTCATCATGGTCTTCAGCAGGCTGTTCCATCAAATAGAAACTTGGGCCTCACGTCCTTTTCAGGAGTCACAGTTAATGAACTTGCCCTAGGATTTCCTACGTGATTTGTGTTCAGTACCTGTGGTTATACCCTAGCATTCCTTGCAGTGAAACAGATGTTTGTCATATGGTCCTAAACATATAAATCGGCCCGGTCTTTCCAAGTGATTTGTGTGCCAAAGAATTCAGTTATGGCTCTGAATGGGCCTGGGCCATAGCACTGTGAGACGAGCTTATTTAACAGAAATACTAGAGTGTTTGGCACGTTATGTTTACCAGGGTGAGGCGAACAGGAATGAAGTGCGGTCCTGGAAAGAGAACTGTCATGCAGATGACTCACTGCAATCAAACACTTTGAGAAAATATGGTCTCTAAATGTTTTGTCTACAACTAATTAACTTTATTTATTGTAGGACCTATAGAAATACAGAAACTGTGAAGTTTAGGGAAAATTAAATTAGGTTTTCAAACAAATGCCAGGCTGCCCAGAGTTCCTTTTTTTTTGAAAAAACTCCAACAATCTCTTTGCCAAGTAAAGTGAAATATGCTAAAATGCAAATGTTGATGTGTTTCAAGAAGGAAATTCAGTGGCTGATTAAAACCTTGCTTTAAAAAATTGAAATGTTAAAATCATCCATGTTTCAGACTGAAAAGTAGGTTCATATATACACAGACTTTATTTAATCAGACGCTTTGACATTTCTACTTTAATCCCCTTCTCCAGATACTGTATTTTCCCCCACTGATATATGCACAACATACAGAGTGTACTCACACTCAAATAGGCACACTTGCACTAGAGCTGACAGACTTCGTTCCAGTTGCAACTATATATGTATATATGTATGTGTCATACAATAAATAATGATTTTTTTCCCCCACTTTGTTACTAATGTCTCAATATTGTTTGAGTATACTTGCATAAGAATTGATACCACTGGAGACTTTATGCTGTATCCTCGTGACTATAGGGGTAGGCAGGATAAAGATTAGGATTCAAATTCCTGAATGAAAATACTGTGATCTTCAGTGCAGTGTGTAGGAGCAACAACTAAAACCAAGTGGTGCCTCGCTGATGCTCAGTGATAGAATAGGCCATGTGTTCTTTGCCTAAGTATTTTGATGATTTGTTAATTGCATCGAAAGACAAAAGAGAGGAGAAAGGAGATGGATGTACCCTGTCTTTACAGTGGGTGGGTATTCGAGGGGCCGAATCCTCTATGAGACAACAAAAATAATGCCTTTCCAAGTAGGTCTTAGGAGACAGTTTTTCTCTGCAAAAGCTACTGATCCTCATACAGCACTGAGGAAATAGATTGAATAGTCAGGAAAGTGATCTTAGGCAAATTAACACTACATAGCACAATCCATTTCAACTTCAGATCTTGGAAAAGCTGTTTGAAGACTGACTTCATGAGCGAGCAGTAGGCTGGCACTCTTTTTTCCTCATCAGGATAATGATCCCTCCTCTTGGCAGGCAAAAACTTGCTCTGTGAAATCCTGCATCATTTGGAGAGCAGTCCAGGAAATCACGGCTTTGCTCACCAGCCAGCGTGGCCATGTGGATGTATGAAGGGCAAGAACACCTTTCCTCAGCCTGGTCAGGACAGTGTCAGCGCAGCACTAAGTTCACAGGGAGCCCCGCCAAGTGCCTTCGGGCTCCTTACTAGAGGAACTGTGCACAGGAGCCAAGAGAGGGAAGCCCTGAAGTAGTGCTGTGGCCAAAACTATAGAAATCAAGTCTAGGTCTGAATAAAGCACTTTGCTGACCAAATTTGGATTGTCACCAATTGCTTCTATTTAATGAGACCCTGTGGAAAGCAGTTCCTTACACTATTAAACTTCTGAAAGAGGGGGAGCAGAGACTCTAGGTCGGTGATTAACCAACTAAAATAATGAATTGTGTGTGAGACACTTTGGGGGATAGATGTGATTCAGTTTGTGGAAAGAACGAGGTGTCATTTCGGTTTTTTAGGGATGTAAGTTTGTAACTAATTTTTGTCTCTCCTTGCCAGCATAACGGTTTGAATGTTAATTTAATTTTGCAGAATATCATTTATGTAAATGTAATTAGAAGGGAAACATGATCGGGAGATGCATAGCACCAAAGAAAATTTATTACTCCAAGGGGTATTGCTCTAATCATTCAACTGCAATATTGAGTTTCCCAAGATTTAATCTAAAAGCAATAAATTACAAAAGGCTAATGTCCTGCCCAACAAAAAGCTGTCATGAACCCAAGTTTCTGTGGGGAAAAAATTCAACTTCATTTCAGCAACAGGCTCTCCTCGTTTACACATTCCTTTTATGATTCCAGTCGAGTCAAAGTAAAATGAATACAAATGTGAGAGTTCGAACACTTTCCCTGAATATGTATGTGTGTCTGTTGGTGATTGTAATAATCAGCAGTTCAAGGCACTGGGACTCCGTTATCTTGGGCAAAATTAGGAATGCAGTCCCGCAAAGATACCACTGCGAATTCTTCTCCCCACCTTCACATGACCCTTTGATTTAAGGGAAGGCAAACTTGAGTCTGATTAATTCCAGTGTCCATATGAAAGTCTGTTGCTAATGTGCTGTTGTCTTTGTTCTGCCAACAAAATGAATGAGAAGAAACAAGCTGTCCTTCTGCCTGTGTTAGTGACTGCAACCTCTGTGCTCCATGGGAAACACTGTCCGTGTGGGGAAGTCGCCCTGTTGATTCTGATGGTCTGGATTTACTAAAGAGACAGTTTTGCAAGGTGGAATGAAAAACAAATCAAATAATATTGTGTGCTGACTTCTCAAAGCCCTTGAATAGCAGTTCTGCTGTTCAAGGAGCATCTCCCCACTCGAGTAAACCTGCAAGAAAAATTTGCCAGGAAATAAACAACAGCTAGGTAATATTAAAATTGGTTAAATCCCTAATGTGTAGGCTAAAACACTGTTAAATGTTGGGGTTTTGTGGTGCAATTTAGTATGAAGGCTGATGCCAACATTACACTTCTCTAAGAAGTGGAGTAATTAGTAAAGGAAATAGGTTTCTTATGTTTTATTTAGCCAAATTCATCTCTGGTTTAACTCCACTGTAGCCTGCATTAAATTTGTTCTTATTTCCCAGTGTTTCTCTTTGTAATTCTTTATATCATGACCTTTAATTCACTGTGATTGTCTTTTATTATAGGTAGGGGCCATAGTTCCTCTCTCAGTTTGTTACTATCAATTAAGTCATAAGTCTTTGTTTCTTGGCTTGCAAAGTGAAACCCATCAGATCTGCAACAAGTTTTTACAAAGTACTCATTGGCAGGTTTACAGATTCCCACAGCTGTACATGGGATGCAGGGAGAAGCACAGGGCTGCAGCCTCAAAGGCATGGAGAAACAGAACTATGGGAGGACTGGGGAAAAATGCAAGGAGCAGAGAAAAACAGCTCTGTTAAAAGCAGGGAAGGAGGGCCTAAACATATGAACTGCTCATTTCCATGTGGAGGAAAAGTACACCTTAGGAGGATGGGTGAAAGCAGTAATGAGCACTCCAGAGAACGAGAGAAAGTGCCTGAACTTGCTGGCACATGCAAACAAGCTCATGAGGCTCAGAACCTGCTGCTCACCAGCAAAGTCAATTATGAATATGGTTATGGAAATCAAATCAATATCTTCTTCCTTGTCCCAAGCAAGTTCTGGAGATGATTTTGGCCGAGATGGCTGTGAGAATGTGGATGCACAGGTCAGTGCTAGGGTCCCATGCTATGATGGCACTGGGGAGACAGGGAGATGCCTGCCTTCTCCTCCTTTTCCTGCGTCTTGTACTTGCAGAGATGAGGTCCTGTGCTGGGAACTCTTCCTATAGGGCTGCTTCCACGTGGCAAGCCCCCCACCTTCTGTTTCAGTTCAGCTAACCCAAAGTCAAACTGGAGAGAGGAAAAGATGGTTCAACAGGTTCATAACAACATCCATACTCGTCAGCTTTTGGTCTGTAGGGTACTGGTGTGAAGCTGTTAGAGTTGTAGTTCTCCACCCACGGCTGTTTAGGGAGGTCCAAATGTTGGCAGCAGAACATAGACAAACTGCTGTGGGTACACCTAATTAACAGTCAACATGCACAGTACTAATCATCTCATCCTTGATTGTGTTCAAGTACAGCACAGATCAGGACAACCTGAACAGACAGCTGCAGGTCTCTGCTATATAATTGCATCAAGGATGTGTCACAACCAGGGTTAGTTCTGTGGCTTTTTGAAGGCAGATCAGTAGAGAAGGACAAAACTGCACAGTAATGGTAGGAAAGGTCTTGCCTTGGTGATCTACCAGGTACACAGACTGCAAGGTGTAGTGCTAAGAGGCCTGAGATGTATTTTTAATTTCACAAGATGTAATTGGTCTAGTTGTGAAATAATTTCTAAGGTTTTTGTCTCTTTAGTTTTTGCATAATGCAGGAAGGGGAATCCTGCATCATGGAAAATTTTTTTGCCCCAAGTCAGGACTACTGTTCTATAATTCCTTAAGAGACATACATGAAGATTTTATTAGTTGAAGATGATCTTCCAAGATCATCATCATTTATTACAGTTCTTGTGTTTTTCATTCCAATGAGATTTATAATTATAAACTAGTAATTAAAGGGGCTCCACTCTGTAATTCCATAGGAATTCCACCGTGATCTGACATTAATTAGCAACCAATTATAAATGATTATATAACTTTTACAAAACCCACTAGTGTCTGAATGCCTTCTTTCAGTTACATGGAAATGTTAGAAGGGATTTTGCCTTTGTTAGATGGAGCCTTGTTACAGGTTGATCAGTGCTACCATGGGCTGTGAACATGTTTCCATGATGCAGCAACTACATGGATGGGCAGATTCAACCTGCCAAGGTTTTGAAAGAATTTTTATCCTCATCTTTCTTGTAAGAGGCATTTTTCTCACAGGATTTCAACCTTCTGTCATGTCAACAAGTGTGCATTCTTTGATGCTTAGATTTTATCTGACTTGTTATGGAAATCAGAGTGATATGGTGCATTGCTTGATGGCTGATGCAAGCTCCCTCTGCCTTGAAAGTGTATTTTAAATACTTACAGCGAATCAGGAAAAAGAGAAAAATAATCACAGGCTCCAACCAGAATGTCTGTGGGATAGAGAATATGTGTCAGCAGGCTAAGGGGATAAACGTTCAAAATTCTGGCATTATTTCACCATCTCCATTAAAGATCTGATATCTAATGAAATTTGTATGCCCCCAAAATCTGACACGTAAAATGCAACCTAGAGATATGTTGGTAATAAAACACCTGATACATATGGATAATCAAGACTTAACACTTCTTTTCCTTTTTTTGTTTCTGCTTTTTTTATTATATCTTTTAATGTTTTTTTTTAGGGGGGGAAGTTTGTTGGGGTTTATTTGTTGGGGTTTTGGTTTTTTTTTTTGTGAACTTAGATCAGTTATCATCATTAAGCTTGTCAGAAAGAAGTGGGGAGTGGGATAATATCCAAATGCATTACTTGCAAAACTATGTAGAGAACAAGAGACCTAAAAGGAAGACAACTGATTCTTTTTGCATGGATGAAATCATGAGGCAAGTTTTCAAAGTCTTGCCCTGCAGATTAATTTCCACCAACTCCACTAAACCTAATGAAAATCACATCTGTTTCTAAATATTTCTTAGCGTGCTTCTTCTCTTACCTCTTTGCAGCTTCTCCCTATCATCTTCTGCAACTCTTTTGATCAAACCTCCAAGACCTTTCCCAAGAAGCGTGACTTCTTATCTGATTGAAGTTTGTACAGGTAACAGAGTAAAAGGAAGTGTGATTTGTTAGTCATCTCCACATCCATCTTCCATCATAAAGCGCCTCTGATCTGAGCATGAAGCTTTTCAGGAAAGTAAAAGTGTGGCTTATTTAGCAGCCAAATTTTGTTGGCTTTGGAGTCCCCACTGTTCCTCAGGGTCATTGTGGTTGCATGGGTGCACATCATTTATCTTTCAATTTTTTGCCATTTTACAGCAGGGAAATTTATGGGAGCAATTCTCTTATTTAAACTTAGACAAATCCAACAGTCTTGACCAAGAGATAGTCCTGACTGTTGTGCTCTCCCTCATTAAAGGGACTGTACCTAGTCTTCTATAAAATAGATGAGATTTTGGCTCGGAAATTCCCATTAATATCTCATTCTGTTATGTTGCATCTAACTTGTTATCAGGATATCTCTGAACATCTTTGCCAGTAAGCCAGAGATATGTCATGGACAGCAAGGAGCAGAGTGCAGCTCTAACAGAGGAAAATGTTACAAACTCACTCGATCAGATCAGCATCAGCAGTGACTCAGTCTACTCCTGTTGGACCCAGAGAGTACACATGAACTAAACTTGCTGCCTTTACTTGTAATTATCCCTAAAAGGGATTAAGTTTTTAAAATCTGGCTACATGCATTTCAGATACTAATATATTCTCTCGGTTCTGTGCCTAAGTAAAGATTTAGAGGAATTTGGAGAGCAGCTGGACACTAAAGCTTTAGGAGATCCAGCGTCAAAGCAGGGCTCATAGTAACCAATATTCTGTCAGCAAATCCTAATGCTCTATATTTAACCTACTATTAAAATTGTATTTTGTTATTTCTGCTTACCTTAATCTCAGACTTTGGTTTTTGTATGTTTGCAGGGCAAGGCAAGCTCTTAAGGCTATAAAAATTCTCTCACTGCTTTTGTTTTAGTTCAATGTTGATTTGATGGCATCTGAAAGGAGAAATGAGAAAGGCAGGTATTATGTTTCAAGTGGAGAGTTATAAAAGTCTGAATTGCATCCGAAGTATATTTTACTCCTAATAATGAGAACTGGATGAACAGCGTTTAAAAAAATATGAACCTGCCCCAACTACATCAGTTCAGATGTAACTGATCTAATGCAGTTCTCCAAAGAATAATTGATATTATATAATCATAAATGGCAGTTTATGTCATGAAAGTGACACTTGACACTTTCCTGCTAACCAGTTTAGCATCATCAATTAAAACATCACTTGTGTAATGACATTTTAGTAACAAGTTTAATATCATAAATTATGACATCACCTTCTTTTATGGCATCAGAGTTGAATAAAAGGTCTTCTTCAGAAAAGTGAAAAACTGAAAAAAAAAATGGAGGAAGCCTTAACATTGCCTCTCATTTTGTCTTTATAAAAGGTACATATGTTGTATTCCTCTGGCCACTGCCTCATTAGGAAGGATCTGAAAGCTGAAAAGCAACAAACAGTGGTGAAATAAAAATTGAGATGAAGTTGCTTCAGATTAACACAGACAACCTCCCATCCATAGTGTCCTTTGCATCATACCAATGACAATCTTTGAGAAATGGAGAAGAAAACATGGGCATGCTCATGAAACCTGATGAACTCAATTATAGTGCAGTAATATTTCCTGAGATGTGGTGTGAAAGTTCAAGATTGCATAATTACCCAAAGGTCAGTGTTCTTTTTCTTCATGGTCAGTGGCTTTGAAGTAATCCTTTTTATATTATTCTTCACTGAATGGTCCAATTTTGGTACTGGAGTCCAGTATTCAGACTCTTCTGGACACTAGATTTTATGATGACTGTTAGTGATTTGAGTCCTGAGTTGGCAGATGGCTCCATTTATTCATGTCTCTTTAGGCTTATGGAACCAGACAGGAGCCAGACATGAATTGAGTTCAGAGGATTCCCAATTAAACAAATGTCTCTATGAATGTGTGTCTTTGTAGGATTAACTGCAAGGAGTCAAATATTGTCAGTATATCATATTTTCAGAGCTGGCTTTTTAAAGGCACATGGCATCAGCTTTGCTCTCTTCCTACCAAGGTCAGTAAGTGTTATCAGTGACCACAGCCACAAGCAGAACAAGCCAAGCATTTTCAAAATTTTTCCTGATTTTTTTTTCTTGAAGCTGAATCTCTATCACATTAAGTTGTACTGAACTCTACTGGGACTTTATCCTGAGATAATGCCTGTCTTCTAGTGCTTACATAGAAACTTAGCCTTGTACATGCAGATGGTCCCTGTGAGTTCATGTGCTTCTCCCATGGCTTGCTTTTATATCAGGTTCTTGGTTTGGGTTTCAAGGGTTTGAAAAATGGGGAAAGAATCCTTGATAAGAATTCAAATTCACTTTGTAAAAAACTGGACAATTGTTATGTATTGACTGGGGCAGAAACATTTCCCTGAACAATCCAGAATAATTTCCCTTGCTAATTGCCAGACTGTAAATCCAGGTTATGACAAATGGGTGCCACATGGCATCTGGGCAACTGCTCCTTACTCAAGTGTGAATCAAGTGTCCAGTGCTCAAGAGATGCCCTAATTCCAGCAAGAAGGTGGTAATTCAGTAAGTATGAAAACACTTCTTAAGTTACACACAAAATTTTAAGCAAATCTATGTAAATTGACAGTGCATATCTTAGTGGTCTCTTGGGGATGCCATGATTTACCTACCCCCTTTTCTCAACATTTTTTCAAAAGTTTTTTTCTCCCATGAATATTTATGTCGATGCCTCATTTGCTGACTGAATTTCCACTCTACTGGAATTATGCTTCCCCATAGTACATGCAGGAAAGGTGAGCTGTTAGAGGTGAGAAAAAGAGACTCCATGACCTTTAGGAAATAGCAAGTGGCACTAGATAAAACCTATTCTGTGAGGGGTTACTTATGGATTGGTAGGACATAATTACCAAAAAATTATTATCTCACTGCAACAATTAACTTGTGGTAGATCAGAGTCCAAATCTCCAGAAACTCTGAACTTTCACAAATTGGCTTTGCCCGTTGCCACTCTAAGGTGATGAGTAATTCTTAAAATAGGTGTGAATGATAGAAAGCACATAATTTGAGTTATGAGTATAGACTTATTTACAGCTGGCATTTTTTTAAAGTGAGTTGTAAATGTTAAGGTGCTAGATTCAATGCTTATAAATGTGTTTCCTTGGTGATAAAGCTTTCACTAAGCATGTTATCTATCTGTGTTCTCTTATATGCAGACAAGAAATGATTCACTCTGTATGTTACAGGTCTTGTGCTTTAAAATTGAATCCTCTATTGACTAATGGCTGAGAAACACAGAAATCAAATCCACAGCTGTTTTTTCTTAAAAGTGTAGTTTTGGCAAAAGCAGCAAAGGCTTAAGTGCATTAGAAAAGTGCGCATTTTTAAAAGTTGTTCCACTTCCTATTTTCTCTCTACAATACTCCCTGAAGTTAAGAGTTTTCTTGTGTTTCATCATGCAGTTTCAGCAGAACAGGGCTTTGATTTTGCATGCCCCTCTACTGCCTACTAAATGCAAAGAAGATGTTAGTTTGTGGGGGT
Source organism: Machaerirhynchus nigripectus (assembly GCA_013397975.1). Classification (NCBI taxonomy): domain Eukaryota; kingdom Metazoa; phylum Chordata; class Aves; order Passeriformes; family Dicruridae; genus Machaerirhynchus; species Machaerirhynchus nigripectus. Next base: position 455,202 of record VZRQ01011092.1, read on the forward strand.
ACACAAATTAAAGAAGTAAACACACAGAATGAAATCCTTCTGGGACAAAAAAGAAATTTATCTGATGACTGAAACAGTGGTGGTTGGAAATCTCTTCAGTGGAGACATAGAAATTACTTGGAAAAGGTGAGGTGCGACAGAAAGACTGAGCAAAAACGTCCAGGCAGTGGCAAATAATATCACTTACATTAGAATGAGAGATTGTGGCCGGGCTGATATCAGTGGGAGTCTTACCATTCTTTCCACTTAACCTTCTTTTGTAAGTAAAGTAAGGGCTAGTTGGGCCCCTGGATATATGTGAATACTTACTTGGTCATCCCTGTTTTACTCTGGCCTCCTATAAAAGGGTGCTCTTGCATGTCATCATCTCCAGCACCCAGGAGATTAGAGGGGTTATAACACAGAAGAACAGGTAGATGCAGAAGATGCAAAGACAGAGGCCTGCCTCCAGTGAGACACTGCTGGTCCCAAAACACCCTCATCCTCACACACATGACACGGGGTTCGAGAACTATAAATGGCATAGGGTTATGTGCATTAATTGCATCCTAAAGTAGTGGAGCCCCAAAGGAGACCTGGTCTGCTATCACTGGGACAAACAATTAATGAGAGAGCTTACAAACTCATTAGGCAGGACAGGAGCAGAGTATTAATCACCCATTCTCTGTGTTTGAGACTTGAGTTTAAATATACCCATTGTTTACATAAATAGTCTATGGATTGAGGAGGAATGGATCTGACTTTTCCTCAGCCCATTGCCAGTTTCAGGGGTTGGCTTTTCTTTCCTTCTTGTTTACCACCAGCATGAGCTCTGAAACCCCCCTTATTACACAGAAGTAATCAAAGACATTTAAATTTGTTTTTTATCTCTAATTTCAACTTTCGTTTCTGTGACTTAACTTTTTGACAGCTGGGTATTATAAAGTAAACCATGAACTTTTCTGTTCCCAATCATCTTACCTTAATTTTTTTAAGTAACCTGCTGATGCCCTTGCATATGCAAAACCATTCTATACATTTTTTAAGAAGGTTGTTTTGGGGGCCTCAGATAAAGTTAATACAAGAACCTCTTCAAGTGGCATTGAGTTTCTGAGGCACAGTGAAGAGAGAAAACTTCTGACCCTGCAGCTTTGAAAATCTCATGTTGGCCACTTAGGAAAAATGAGCCAGACTCAGATCTCCTTTGCTAGTTGTTTAGCCAGCCCAGACTGTAGCAGCTTTGTGGGAGAATGTGTTCCCTGGTGTGTGGTAATGACCCCACATAGGTCTGAGCTCTGTTACTGCAACAGATACAGGCTTTCTGGCAGCCCTAGATAAATTCCTGTTTCACTTAGGAAAGCTGTCAAGGGCTGCCATTGCTTTTGGAGAAACCTTACAGCATAGGGCTGCCACACCACAGGCCAGCCCTGCAGAAACCCACATGGAGACTCCCAAGGTTACAGGCTGTAGGGATGGCTTGATGTGCTCTCTATCTCATGGGCACAAATCATGTAGGTTTGTGAGAAATCTATTCATTGCTGGCTGGGCATGAACGTAAATGTAAATATAAAGATCTTTCATGTCAGCCTCCAAGAGGACTAACACCCTGAAGATGGCTCTGATTAGAGCCCTGAAGAGAGGAGGAAGTTGCAGTGCTTCCTAGAGCCCATATTGCTGCTCTTGGATTTGCTGATAATGTCTTAGCTTTAGAACAGCTTTTGATGGAGCTGTTGCCTAAATCCTGATTTTGGCATTGTTTTGTCTTCACTTACACTGTTTTGTCTCAGTTTATCTTTGGAAATGTCCAGAAATGAAAGGGACACCACTTTGTCAATAGTGCAGGGGACAGAGAGTTTGTCTGCTTCACTTTTGGTTGGCCTTGAAATTCCCCTTAATTAGTATTGTCATTAGATTCTCACTCATATCACCCACTCTGTCTATTCTGCTTGAATATGCTACCTCCAAACATAATAAATCTGGAAAAATGTGCCTATTATTTTTCTTTCTAAATCCTGTCCAAAAAAAATGAACAAGCAGTGTAGTTCCACTATAGGAACTGCTGATTTTGCCACTTAATTTTTTCCCCCTTCTTCCTATTTCCCTTTGTTTTTCCCTATATCTCCAGGATACATAAACTCCTTGTCGGTCTCACAGCTATGCAGCTGCCTGTCAAAGAATACATGGTAAAATTCCTACCATTACCTACTCCTTACACTCAGACAAGCATTAGGCCAAGATCCACAAATGTGATTTGCTTGCCTGGATTTTACCCATTCCATGAAAAGTTTACAGTTTAAGAGGAGAAAGCACAAAGCACACCGTCTGCCCTCTAGCCTAGAAAATTCCTCCAGAACATCTCCCTTGGTAAAAACACCTGCATCACAACAAACAAATATAAGTGAATTGGAAAGAATTTAGTTTCACCTAAAGTGGGGCTGGATTTAGTAGAGACCAGTTTCCTTTGTGAAAACTATCTGAAAGTGGAGTGAAATGAAAATAAGTATACCTCCTGTTTCATCCTTGTCCTAATTTATATTACTCAATAACATTGCTAATAGAAAAGGAGAAAAGGACTTTGTAGATTCCTGAAAGAATTTGAAGAAGGCAGGTCCCCTTTTTTTTTTTAATTTAAATATTCTAAAAAGTGCAAGAACTGAAACATACTTTATTGTCAGTATTTGATGTTGGTTTTGTCAATATTTGTGTATTTAGTCTCAATTACAAAACTGGAAAATTTTTTAAGTAGTATTTTCATTAGTGTTTTTTTCCTTCCTCCAGGCTGAAATATTTTAGAAAAGGTTTGCAGATCTGACAAAAAAAAGCAACAGATAGAATCAGACAAGGTGATGTTTACTTTTCTAGCAGGATGCTTTCCTAGTCATGTGTGACATTTTTAGTTCTCTCACAATGGAGTTATATAGTAATCCCCTTTGAGTTCTTCCTCAGCCGGAGCCAAATCTCCAAAGCAAATTCCTCCTTACCATCATAATGTGGTACTTCGTTCCTGGTATATCTGTTTCTCAGAGCCTGATTATGAGTGAGTTCTATTTAAGACTCTAATTTGTTTGGTTTTTTTAAAAAAACCTTCCTCTTTGTCATTCCTCGTTTTTTGGTCTTCCTACAAAGATCTTTCAAGAGCACCTGAAATTCTGCCAGACGCCAAAAGAAGAACAATGGCAGCTGTTCAGGTGTTGGGAATACCCAGCCATTCTGCTAACCTGTGGCTTTGCAGGGAGCATCGCGAACACCAGTTCTGATTTTAAAATGTGCTGTTGCTTTGGCGTTGTTGGAGGGAGGGAAAGAAGTGAACATTGTGTCATTTTCTATATATACACATTGTACTTGCCTGGATTCTCCTTATTTGATATACCAAGCCTTCATTAACTGCAAGACAGATATGCTAATAGATACATCAGTTAAACCAAGTTGAGCTGAAGTGTCTTAGATAATAAAGCTTTGCGTAAATTCTAATTCAAGCAATTTCATCAAAAAGCATAACAAGTAGCTAATCTGGGATAAAAATGTTTTTTATTTCAGAACCGTGTTCTTCATAACATCCTTCACAGATGCTATAATGTTATTTTACTCTTTAGAAAAATATCTAACAACATGATTGTCTCACACCAGGCATAATCCCAGTGGAAATTAAAATTGCATGCATTTTCTCATCACTCTTTATTTAACAACTGGGAGAGTTTTAATATTTGAAACTCAGCAAGAAAATTGTCTTGAAACACAGAGATTCCTTTGGGGTAATTTCACTTTTGTTTTGTGTGAACTTTAGCTGAGCAATTTTTTACAGTAATGCAGATCTGTGGATTGAATGGCAGTTAACAGGACTCTCTATGTGTGCTTCTCACTTAATATAGAAAAAAATCACAAGGAACATTCTAATAAAATAATTTGTATCAGCTGGCCTTATTAATAAAGCTCTGTTTTAGATTTTTAATCATTTCTTTTAAACCCATATCACTGTGTTTAAAGGTCAACCTGAAAGTGACTGTGTTCCTGCATGAAAGGCAATACAGTTGTGACACTTCTCAATTTTCACTTTTTTTTTCCTGTAATTGAGAGGCCATCTGGCATGCCCAAGACATGTAGCATTGGTGGGATTTGGTAATGTAGTTTGCCTGACTCAGAACAGCAGTATCCGAAAGGATGGCTCATCTACAAAATGAGCTGCTTGTTTCCCTTCAACAACTGAAGGACAAATGCTTGCAATGCAAAATAACATTACAATAGGCTCTTGCAAGTGGTCATAGAAAAGTGACAGTGGATTTAGTAGGGTTGATTCTATCAGCTGATTTCCATTAGAACCTTTTTATTTTTGCCTGTAATTGTCCCTTGGGAGATAGGCTGCTAGCAATACACCACTGGCTATCACACAGTGGCTTCCAATACTCATTATTGCTCATATCTCTTCTGCAGATTGAAGATTCAGAGGTCTTTAGGCACCTTGCAGAAAAACTCCAATCACATTCAGAGGATGTGATTGTTGCACTGCCTTGCACTGGGTATCATTGGTTGTTTTCATGTGTTCAGCAGAGTAACACTCCCATCACTTTGCTTGCACTCTTGATGTTTCCATCTTTAGCATTTCTGAGACAGAGTGAGACCTGCCAGTCCTTATCAGGAATTTGGCACCCTTCTCTCAAATGTTTCTGGCAAAGTCAAAACAGCAATGTCCAAGGCCTCTCTTTATGCAGAACTTTACACTGGCGTTGAAATTAGTGCCACTGCATTCAAACACAATTTGCTTGTCAGTTTGGATAATTTCACACCAAATTATATAATCAGATGGTTCTTTATTTTTAGTATTTCACTCTTAATGTAATATTTTAATCATTTTGTGTGTATCTTAATCACAACATCTTTTGCTTCCACTAAATGTCCCACAGGAATTTTGTTTTCTAATTCTTCAACTAAAAAAGAGTATCTCAGGCCTCTGAGTTATTTCAGGCATCACATCTACCTCTCCACTGCAGCTTTAGCAAGACCAAACAGAAAAGATAAATTACTTTAGTCCTGTGCAGAGATACAAGTCAGTATTTGTCAGACCAGAACATTTATCATCAGACTGCATTTCAGTGGCACAGTGAGAACCTGTGGGTGTTTTGCAAAGTCAGAACTCCTAAAAAGCCAGAAGCTCATTCTGCGGTTTGTTTTGGTTTTTTCTCTGCACCTAAACTGAATATTAAGATTTCAGTAACCTGGTAGTGGATGGAAAGACCATGTTTCTGAAAAAAGAAGCTTGTTGGTAGACTTGAGGTAATTTCTGACCACCCTTGTGATCTTTGTGCCACAAACAGGGGCACTGACGTTGTTCTCAGTTACTTGTGTGCAACCCAAGAGCACCTGGAGGGCCACTATAAACCTGTTATTGTCAAATCTCATCCTGTTCAACCCACACAGTCACATGTGCAAGGTGTGTCTTTGGAGAAAAGTTACTGCTACCTTTTGCCCAGGTGACAGGCTCTGCTAAGACAGGGGCTGATTTTAAATTCTAAGCTTTTGAAATTGAGTTTAAATTGGCTGAGGCCATCATTTTCTTTGTTCTGTTTGTGCAGAGCCCAGCACAGCAAACACCAGCCCATGATCTGGTTCTAACGTACAATGGTGTCGTGAAGGTTAGATATCCATATAAAAATTAGCTATTTCCTACTGAAAACCTCTGTCATCACCTTGTCTGTGCTCAGGATTTTGGTTTGTGTCAGTCATAGGTGAATCTTAGGAGTGTCCACAACTCTCACCAGATTATTCACCAAGGCTGCCGGTTTTTTCTGTTTGCAGACCACCTTGGTTACCCTTTTAAACATTGCACCTCTCATTATCGCAATCTTCCAACCCTATCAAAGTCATCATGATTATTTCCTAGTGTCTGTTATGCCTGTATTAGCATGGCTGAGACAAGTACATTGAAAGATTTCTCTTTTATAATGCAGCCTGAATACCAGTATTTGAGGAGCAAACAGTAATCTCACTCATAGAAGTTACTTGTGCTGGACAAAATTTTTCTTTCTTATTCTCTTTCTATTTTAACAAGGACAATCAATTTATTTCCACATTTTCTTGTGAGATATTGCCTTCTGGGTAAAGAGCATCTTTTATCTCCCCTTCTCCCGCTTTTCCCAAACCTTCTTCTGTGCTGGGAAGATGGAATGTATATGTGATATCCCTCTCAGAAAATATATTCATCATATATTACAAGTATTGTCATTATGATGTATTAACATAATGCATCATCAGAGAGCTGTCAGGATGAAGATTTATTACCCTAAAATAAGTTATGATGAGACACTGAGGAATGGGTTGAGAGAATTTTTGTTTATTTTTCTAAATTAAGGACTTTTAAAGTAAGTTTTAAAATCTCTTACCTTCATGAAGTGGTAGAGTTAGGAAGGTCACAGAAAACAGGACTTGAATCAGAAACACCAGGACTCATAGAATAAGAATGTAATATTTTTTTCCTCAGGTAGTTTCAATGAGTTCTGCAAAGTTTTCCTTTCCAGTATAGAGGAGTGTTAGTGGGCAGCCAAAGTAATTTTAATCAATGTGAACCAGACTTTATTGTTTATCCTTTAAAGAAAACAGTCACCAAAGCATGAAGACTTGAGATAAAATAGGCAAACTGTGTTAAAATGAGAAAAGAATAACTGCATTTTTGTACAAAAGGCTATTTCCTTATACAGGTGTGTTCAGTGGACCTGTCATAAACCTGATAGCAATACCCTGAAACTAGGGAGAGCTTTTCAGCAGGTTTGCACAGACTTTGGATCAAGCCCTTTCTTTTCATCATGTGGTGAAGCCATGAAACTTGGCACATTTATAGCATTGTAACATAAAGCCATCTGTGTACAAGTACAAAATTTCCCTTATTGCCAAAGTGCTTAATGTAATTACAATCAGGCTTGCTTCTCCTCTGCTCAGTTCATCCATATGCTGAGAAGGATGAAAACTTGCACTGGTAAAGAATCCCACAGCATCTGAGTTTGTGTGCTGCTTACAGCAGTGTGCATTGCTAACCTTGTAAATCTTAGGCACTTTTGCATTTTAGGAACACACATAAACTTACAGGATGTCTTACAGGAAAAATGCTGACAGAAATATGCCCCAAAATTCAGCCCAGATTGCTTTCTTGCTAACGACACAAGACACATGGATTGGGAGCTCAGTTGTCCTTGCTTCCCTGTATAGTCCATCTGAAGTCAAGAGGTGTCACACAGTTTGGATGCCTAAGATGGGAATTGCTTTCGGGAGGCAACTTTTACTCTTTGCTGGATGGAAAATAAATGCAGAGTCCATGCTCATCTTGTTCACCGCCTAAAGAATGTTGTATTCATCCTGAGTGTTGGCAAGCTGCTGCAAAGTAGTTCCTTCGTATTAAAATTCGATCTATGTTGACTTCAACTGTGTTCAAATACAGTGTTATCCCATGCCATTTATTGTATCCTTGCATTTCCTGTGTCACGGTGTTTGCACGCACTTTCTTTAATCTGGATGTAATATTGGTCAGTGTAAGTTAAATACCAAGGTTGGTTATAGGTTAATGAATGCACTGTGCTTGCTGCTGACTGACATAATTACTGATAGGTGGTACGCTCAACTTGACCCTACAGCCCACAGACATGTACCTGACTTTATCAGTGGAAATAGTGTATCCAAAAGGAATACTAACGTTAAAAAGAAACATATGAGGTGGATTCATTTCCAGGCACAGGGAGTATGATTTCAAGAAAAAAAATTGCTGAAGGGAAAAGGTGGTTATGCCAGAAAAGTACATGAATTTCTCATCCTGAAGGAAAATAATGATAAGCCCGTGATTTTGGCCAATTTTAGGAGGACAGGTTAGTTTATTACCTAAAATGTAGGTGCTAAATGATTGCCAAACTTACACAAGTTACCTCTAAGTCCTTTATAAACTCAGGTGCTATGAATATACGAAAAACTTTTCTTCTTCCATAAGTCTCAGAATGGCTTAATCATGTGTAGTGACACAGATACATTGGCTCAAGCCAAATTTATTTTGAGATGTTATCAGAAATGGATATGTACAGATTCTTATAAAGCAACTGCACTTTGCAGATGACAAATAACCAGTTTCTGCACTTAAAGAAGGCTTTACTGGCTCTCCATTAGGATGTGTAAATAAATGCTTATGGTTAAAAAATGTAGTCCTCTGTATGGACACCGTATCTCCATCTCAAATCCAGCAGGGATTTGCTTTTCTAAACTGAGATGTAAGAAAGGCACAAGATTTTAAGTAGTCAAAAATTGTATGTCATGTACTCATGATCAACTAATCTCCTTAATGGCAGAAGGCGGGCCTGATCCTCTGTAGTGTCAGGGGGATGAGCTTGTAGGATCACCTTATGAAACACTGGAATTGAGGGAAGATTTGTGTTGGTATCTGTAGTCTGCTGATAATTTTTAAATTTCTTCATGTTTTGATGTGGAAAGAAAGGACTTCTGCCCCATGCTGCAGTTGTTAAGAGGCAAGTAAGTCTTTCATTTGAAGATTTCAATGGTATGTTGTCACACATGCTACAAATTAGAAGTTGAAGTGATTTTGGTGCGTAGATGTTGGAGTTATAAGGGGTATGCCCAAACTCCTGCCCCTCTGTGAGCAGGGTTTCACTCAAATTTAGTGTTAGTGGTGGTGGTTGCTCAGATCACCAGTTAAAACAATCTTAGGTCAGTACATTTTAAAGGAGGTGAAGTATCTTGGAGAGACCATATGAAATCTATCATGGAAAACCACTGATAACTCCACGTCTTATTAGCTTCAATTAAGTATTTCCATAGGGAACAGTGGAACTGTTTAAAGTCATGATGACACACACACATTTTGTTCCATCCAAAGAAATAATCTGTTTTCCAGATTTCCCAATAGCCAAGCTATTTTGTTATTGTTTTTTTTTCTTTTCCTCCTTTTAAGAGAAATAATTTATAAGAATTTATCTAGGGCTTGCTACAGATTTAAAAGGAGAAAAAAGGTTTCTTCTGTCCGAGTTTTAAATTATATGCATGACCAAAGATAAATATGTTTTTTATTTATAACTGTGGATAAATGCCAAACAAAGCCTTTCATATGACACACCGCTGCTGTAGTAGAGGAGCACTTAAAACAGTTCCAGTCAAGTTAGGCCCCAAGACTTTTCATGCAACTTCATGCAAAATGGTTAAGACCTTTCATTTATTATTTCTTTTCTTTTCTTTTGAACATCTTCAAAGGTTACAAGTGCAACATGCTTGGAAGATGCCAGGCTTCTTCCTGTCAAGCTGGGATGGTCTGAAAACCACATTGAAACATGGAGGAACTGCAGCTACCACAGATTGCAGATGAGGGGTTTTTCGTCACAGGCTGTAGATCTCTCCCGCCCTTCCCTGCTCGGTCGGTAACAGCTATATGAAGGTTATGGATGGAGGCTGGCAAAGCAAAGGATTGGTGTGCTGTTTTGAGACTGGGATGGATGGGCTTTGACAATACTGCTGGATAGGAATACTTGTGCAGCTAATACAAACAATTTGTAATTGTCAGAGCTGAAAAGTAAAAACATGATTATAAACCGTGCCTAGGATCAGCGTATGTCAGCTTTAAATGATTTAAAAGTCTAGTGTCTGGAGCTGCATCTTACTGGTCTCTAAAACTCCTTAAAGAAGACTTACAGAATGGTATGAGCATGTCTCTCCTTTCTTGTGCATTTATTGTGAAAAGTAATCCCGTGTCTAGCTGACCAGAGACAGGTTTTTAGGATTGATGTGAGGCAAAGACTTCCAGATAAGTCAAAAAATATGGAATTTTCTGATTTTCATAGAATGAGACAATTGCCTGGTAACTATAAGTTGTAGAAACTACTGTTTGTCCTTGTTTTTTGCAGGGAGAGGCTATGAACAGTTAGGTGCTGATGCATCTTTGGCACCTTGTGGTTTTTGCTGTGCCAGGTTTGGAAGTTGGTTTTCTGTGGATGTGAGGAAAGGCTGTAAAGGATGCAAACTTCTCTGAGAGAAGGGAAGTAGCAAAAGAAAGCATCCTCTGTTACCTAGGGCCTGCCATCATTATGCCTGACCCTCTCATTATCCCCTGATATCTGTAGCAGACGATGACCTTTGATGACACGGCACAATAGTACTCAAAAGAGATGCCTTCCTTTTAATTTTGGCTCCTGAATGCTTAATGTGGGGACTTCTTACCCACGCTGTATCCAGCCTTCCTTTACTCAAAAACATGTACAAAAATTAAAATGATGCTAAATACTGCTCAGCAACACTGTTTAGGTATGAGGTTGCATTTCTGAATTTGGTAGAAGAACCTCTGTCTTCCCATCATTTGAGAGTCTGGAGTAGGCTGGAAGCAACTAATTTACCATGTAATAAGATAGGTTCCTGTTGACACAATTCAAGGGCAAAACTATTAAGTCATTAGGGCTAATGTTGTAACATTCTGATACAAAGGCATGGCCAGGGCCTTTCAGATGTACCTCTGACCTTTTGAGGATTAAGTTTCTTTGCAGTTTATTTTTGGTATTTGGAATCTATCTTTTTTTTCCTTCTGCTTCACATGCATTGTTCTTTGGTCTTGTGCAAGGTACAGCTTGGAGAGCAGCTTCTGCAGTCCTGATTTGTCACAGTTTTATCGAAGAAGATAAGAATTTATCAAAGAAGATAAGAATTCATCACATTCTTAATCCTGCAATAATAAAACTACATCATGTATTCCTTTGCTCAGCCCTGCCCGTGTCACAGTTTGGCTCATGGGACTGCTGGTAGGAGGGAATCAGGGAAATAGAGGTGGCCTCAGGATTCTACCAGAAAATAAGAAGGTGAGAATCACTCAAAACAGTCTATCTAGATGTCATTTAAATAAATGGAATATAAAAGTGTCTTGCTATAGCCCTCTGATATTTTGACAAAATAACTTTTCTCAAATGTGGTGGTATTGCTAATAACCAGATGATTATTTCAACCATTGTATTCACCAGCTAGACAGAAGCTCTGCACTTGTTTCACTTTCACAGTGAAGGCTGTTGAGTAAGTCCTAAGTCTGGAACTTATGACCAAAATATTTTAGAGTATATAGACAGGCCAATAACTTATATGAAGGCCTGAGTATTGTTGCCAAAGCTACTCAAAATAACACAACTTTTAAGACATTATTTAATATTGTTGCATGATGTTTTTGTTAGTTGTATAGGAATGTATTCAATGATGTGGAGAATTCAACAAAAAAAAATATGAAAATGTTTTCATTTATAATTTGTTTTTTAAGTTTATCTTTCTTATTCATTTAGCTTGTCCTTTCAAATTGCTGGAAAGGGTTCTCTCTCAAGGAAGAATTAGCAGACCATTCTCTAGAAAGAACATCTGGGATGCAAGGCATCCAATGAGTTTGTGGCAAGAAGCTGTGGAATGTTATATTTCTTTAATTTCTGACATATTTTATTTTTGCATTCAGTCTTTTTAAATATGATGATGCTGAGGAGATGTATTTCATGAAGTTTTGTTTGATTTTATTTTATTTTTGCGTTCAGTGACTTTAAATACAACAGTGATGGGAAAAGAAGTTGGAGTAAAAAAATTCTGCTCTTAAAACTGTACATGCCAGCATAGGTCTGGAACGGATGCTCATGCCTGAATTAATAAACTCTGACTGTGGAGGTTTCAAACATGAATTCTGACAGACCCTTCACTATGACAATACTAGTGGGAGTCACAATAATATCATCTGCTGCTGAACATCGCTGGTATGTGAGTACTGTTGTGCCAAAGGTTAATATGCCAGTTTTATTTCCTGCTCTCTACAGCTATAATTTAAATGAGTTGCACACATAAGTGATGTTATATGCATAGGGTTTTGCATTAAGTTTGCTATGTCAGATTTGTTTATAAAAATCATATTTTGAACCACTTGCCCAGGGGCTCCGTTCTGGGAAGCTGCAAGCTGATTTCTTTTAAAGAGGCAGTTTTCATTTTCCATGGATTTTCAATAGAGGTTTTGGAGCTCTGAACAGGGAGCTTAGTTTTAAATTCAGCACTTGCCCAGGTTTACAATTATGTTTAATTACGTAGCAACAGAGAGTCTAATCTAGTTTTACATGTGTGCCACATGACCCTTTCCATACCTTACTGGGATTGGAAGGGCTGCCTGCCTCTCTTGGGAAAAATTTCTTCCAACATTTTGGAGACTGTTTACAATGTTTTTATTCCTATGCTGCAAAGTTAACATTGCCCATAAACCTAATAGTCGCACAGTAGTTAATAAGGGGCAGAAAGTTTTATAGTCTTTTCCACAGCTGTCAAAATCTTGCTACTGTAGTTTAGTCCTAGCCACACAAAACCTATCAGTTGTGAAAAATAAGATGCTCTATGTTGGTTTATTCTTGGAAACCAATGGAAGAGAGGACCTTTCTTGAGAATCTAGCTGAACGTAATGAACTTGGGGATTATTTAAATTGCTTGGCTTGTAATATAAATACTCGAGGGCTTGCCAGCAGTGTACCTTCAGGATGTGTGACTTTTCTAAAAAAAATCATTTGGGATATTTTTTTTAGAATCCATTGCAATTAGTGGCACTATGGCAAAGGATGATTTATTAAATTGCCTTTCAGTGAGAGGAAGTAGAATCCATTAATGATGTTGCACTCATATTTTTAGTGAGGTTCAGCAAAAAAAAAAATTCTAGCTGTCTTTCTATGTTGTGTAAACTAAGAACATTCCCAGGGTACCAGCTGGATTATCCTTTCAGCCTTGTAGACCTTCAGAATGGTTTTGACCTTCTCCTGCTAGAGGAGATGCTGCTGTTCACAACTGCATCAGTGGAAATGAGACACTACTCAAAGTTAGTGAGATTTCTAGACTCAAACCTGAACTGAAATGGGCTTAAATATAATTAGGGATTGGCTACTAGTACCTCTTGGGTACACACTTATTCTTGTTCCTTCACCATGTTGATGGGGAGCAGGAAAGACTAGAGCTGGGACAGAGTGGTCACTGGAAGGAGTGGCAGACAGGAACAGCTCTGAGAAGGAACAGTTCACAAATTTCTCTAAAAAAGAATTTCCTTTTCCTCTGTTAATTACTAAACAGTTACATTAAAAAAAAAATCCAGCCATTAATAATCCCAAGTATTTTCTCAGAAGGTACTTGTTCTGCTAGGATGTGGAAAATGCGTATAGAGATTAGTACACAGTAGTGAAGAGTGGGGGCAGAGAGGAATAAACAAAAGTTTATTTGTTTCAAAATTGAAATACTATGAGCACTGTGAGCTCTTAAGAACAATGATACTGCATGCTGTCTAATAGAGCAGAGTTCTAATTAGTTGGCTGCTGTACCTGTACTTCAGTGCTTAAAATGTGATTTCCTTTACATTTCATCTTCCACCTGTGTTGCCTGGCATTGTGGATTGCTTTCTATTACATTTCTAAATTGCATTTTTCCACAGATTACGAGTGCATACTTTGTTACTTACATCCTAACATTGTTCTCCCACGCCACCTCTGAGAAGAGGGTGGTGCATTATCTTGGATAAGCTTGGCACTACCAGCACACCGGGTTTGCATCCTCTGAAATCTGTGTGCAGTCAATGGAATAGGATTCTGTGGGTTTGGTGTTGAATTTAGTGGGACTTTTAAATGCAGGGAACGAATATTTTAACAATGATAGAAGTGATGATTATGTTGTGTTAGTGGTAGGCAGATGTTTTAAGGGGAAGAGTCTGTGAACGGGGTTGGAACTCTACACTTACTTCCCTGTGCACTGTGCCAAAGTATTACCATGCTATAATCAAAGTCTGAAAAGGAAATGGTGCTATTCACTCAGTACTTTCTGACCTGTTGCATGACCACACTACTGGATTAATTTTTAAGTACATATATGGAAGTACCCATGTAATTTTCTGTTTGAAAATGCAGCGCTGCCATTTCTGGGTTGGTTTTTAAAGAGTGGTTGCATAAAACTTTATCAGGATTCTTAATTCACTGTGCCGTGCTCTTCTTGGGCTGGATTGTTGCTGGGAAAATAAACTTAGCATTGCAGTGGTTGCAATGCCTTCAAAGTCTGGCCAGCTCAGTGCTCTGGACGTGATTCTGCACATCTGAAATTCCCGTAGGTGGCAGGCTGCATGCTAATGGAGTGGGAATGGGTAGGAAGTAGAAGCAGGTCCCTGTGCCTAACCCTTCCCACACAGCCTGGCTTCCTTTCTCCCTGGGGATCTGCACACCTGGTCTGGTGCCAAATGCTTTCTGCTTAACCATAGGAGTCAGCCAGAACATCCTCCTTGTTGCCTTGGAGAAGCTGTGGGGAGACAGAGGGAGAACTCCTTACCTCAGATGCTCCTGGGCACCCTAGAACTATGTAGAGCCTTCAGCATGGGTCTGCTCCAAAGTTACAGTCTGCTGCTGTCTGACAGGCTGCTCCTATCAAGAAGCATTGCTCTGGAAAACAGACTTGTCTTTGTGCAGTAAGTTCGTTCTCCTTGATCCCAAAACCACTGAAATCAACAGTGTTTTGAAGTCAATTTCCACTGATTTCCATGGTTTGGAGATTAGATTTCACTGCCTTTTCAACTCTGAATCTCAACAATTCCTTACTGCCTCACTCTGGATATGTTTTCCCTATTGCGGGATAAAAAGATGCTATTTAACATGACGAGATCTAAATAACTGGGCACTGTGCATGGAAACTACAGCTCTATTGTCAGCCCCATTTCACAGACAGGGAAGCTGTATCTGAAATCATACCTCCAAATTGCAGCAAAGCTGAAACCGGATGCTGTAGATATCCTAGTATAAGGAAATTTTTCAGCTTCATTTTAATTTGCAAATATTTCCAAACTTCTTCCCTTATGCACAATCTCTTCCAAATACAGCTGTGAACTGTTGCATTGCTGGTTTGGTTTTCTTTTTTTTTCATTTTTGTTTCTTTGTTAGTCGCAGTTATTAACAATTTGTGAGTAAATCGATTATGGGTAAAAATATATTAACAGATAATTGAGTCTTTTTATTCTTGTTCTGATTGAGATAGAATAGTACAGGGGAAATGCACTGGTATTTTCAATCTGAAATGGAGAATTTTTTTCCAAAGTTGTGCTGACTTACAAGCTTCAACACTCATAACTTTAACTAAGAATTAGGCTCCTTAAAAAACAGGCTGAGACCCTTTTCAGATTTTCCATTACCTGAGAAGTACCCTTAGTTCACCAACCAGTCAGGGAAGGCAGTTGGAGAACAATATTGTAAGTGACATTTTAGAATTGTAGTTTTTCAGTATTTATCAACCACTGTATTTTCAGCTTGAAGGTACCAATGTTTTTGTGTCACGTAATAAATTACAGAATGTTTACATGCAATTAGGTATGTGCCTAAGGAGGAGAAAACACTGGGAAACAGGATTTTCCAGAGGCAGTAGCTAGTTCAGAGGCCCAGAGCCACTGCAGTAGCTGTTGTCAGGGAGGACTGAGTGGCAGTTCTAATTACCATTGTCTACACGGGTTTCTCATAGGAAGATACAAGCTGTCATGATCCCTTGCCAATCACATGAGAACTGACCTAGGGAGAACATCAACTGAAGGTGAGTGTACATATCCAATAAATCCAGTCCCCATTGCATTAGCTTATTTTTAGGATTGTCCTGAAAAGACATTCAGCCTGTATCATAAAACCTTCAACTGAGCAAAAAATACACAGAATGATGATGACTTTAAATTTGGGTTTTTGCCCTCTGGGGCATGAATTCATAGTGCTTCAGATATGATTTGATAATGTACTGAATACTGAAAGAACAGAGAATCTCTAGATGAGTTCATAAAGGCAAAGCATTTCTGCAATGTCAGTACTCTCCTAATCAAAGGAAGGAAAATAAATTTTATTCTTAATTTTACTGCAAATGTTATACTTAATTTGCAGTGAAACCATGCTCTCTATTTAAGATATTTCTCCGAAACAGAACGTTTAAAGTTAGCGTGTAAATTTATGCTTGCAACTGATACACCTTTTTCTGATTTTTTCACCTTCTTCCATTGAATGTATTAGAGTCTTGTTCTTGAACATAGTTTAGACAATACATGTGTCACAAGCAATGATGAATAAAAGAAAAAAAGCATCCAGAAAGGGAAGTTAACTAGACAGGTAGGCCCTCATCAGCATCACATTCTGTTCCATAGCTACAATAACAATAATTGAGTCAGACACATGGATTTTAAGTGCCTCTTAAAGAGGAAAGTTAGGGAGAGACACTGTGGAAAGAAAATTATATACTGAAATGTGGCATCTCCGTTTTGCAGCTGCCAACCTTCCTCTGTCAGTAGCCACAGCTGTTGTCTTTTCTTCTAAACTTAGCAGGGGATGGGTGAAACTAAAGAAAAGCAGGGCAGGCGCTTTAGCTGATAAGGAGGTGTGGGTCCAAGCCCCTCTGTCTAATCAAAGGAAACCTTTAATAAGCTTGAACTCTTGAGAGAGAAGGTTTTTTTTCTGAGTGGATAGAAGCTCACTGTGGGGAGATGTGTGCCTGCCCCATGGGTGGATGTACTCTCGGGACGCTCCTCGAGGTCCTTTTTGCACCAGTTAGGTTATTTCCAGATCTACTGTTTTGCCACTTGTGTTTTGTCCATCTTGGGCAGCACACTAGCTCTGCATCATCTTTCCCACTGAGTGAAGGAGAATATTTATCCAAAAAAGGAGGAAAACTAGTCTCCTCTCCTGCTGCTGGTTGATTATGGTTTTTTTAGCATTTGGTCCTCAAACCCAAAGTCAAACCTGGTGGATTCCAAATCTGGAGTGATGAAAAGTACAGGCTTGTTATATCAGAACTTGATGTCACTCATACCAGTTTTTAGTCAGAGTCTTGCTATACTCTCACTGAATTTGTGTGGTTGTTTTGGTTGTTTTGGGTGTTTTTTTAAGTGTCAGCTTTAGACAGGATGAGACGAAGTATGAATATTAACTCTTTTTTTCCTTGCTTTGGGTTGTAGAAGAAAATGTGGAGACATGACGTGACATTAAAAACAAATGCAAAGACTGAAACAAATAATCCATCACTTGTGATTTACTTTTTTCAGCATTTTTTTTTAAATGAAGTCTTAAGCTTAAAAGCCGGTTCTCTGCTCTTTGATCTGCTGCCTCGAGATTTTTGAGTGCTTTTTCTTTCCATGTGACAGTCTCCCGCCAGTGATGATTTGGGGAGGTGAACAAAATGCAGATGTAGATAATTTAAGACATGTTCCTGCCCCTGTTCACATAGTCTGAAGTAATCTGGGCCTTGGTCATGAAGGGTGTTTATGGTGCAAGGGTCTGTTGATGTGGCATGGGAGGGATCTTTAAGGTCATGAAATCTGGTGTGGTTTTGCCCTTTAAGAAACAGTCCTGGGACAGAGTTACCTGCTGGAATCTTTCACCTCAAAGGCATGCAGTCTGCTCCAACACAGAAGTTGGGGGTGATTTAACGTGAGGTGTGAATAATCAGCAGAGAAGTGGGACTATAACGGCCTGACAATAGAAATACAGTCCTGTACCTATGGGCGAGCTTCACTGGGGGATAAAACACTCTCTGCACCAAGCACGATAAAGCTTGTTGATAGTGAATTATTGTATGAGCCACTGACTGCAAAGAGAAGGTCCTATGGAAACAGGAAATGTGGATGTTTGTGTCATATACAGAAAATTCGGCCTGGCCTGCGTGCCAGATGATATCCTTCCATCTGGTGAAGGTGAAGATGCTGAGAACAAGGAGAGGAGGAAGGGGACCATACCCAAGTTAGATCTAGGCACAATGTGTAGTTGAATGAAATAAAATATTTCTTGAAAAATGATTGATGAAGGCTAGAGCTCATAACTCCTGCGGTAATTTTGTCACTTTTATCTTCAGGGTGGAGATCACTACATGCCAGGCTGCATTCCTTCATAGCATCTGAATCATTCTTATTGTCTCCACAAGCTGAAAATGAGAAACAGACTGGCAGGAAAGTTAAAATTTTCAAGGTGGAAAGAGTAAGGGATAGCCCAATTTGGTTTTGTTTTGGTTCTTTTTTTTAAGATTAAAAGTTCCTGTTGCATTTTTGCAGATAATACACTACAGTTTATGATCCCTTTGTTAAAAACCAAACTATAGTTTCCTAGATTTTGAAGATAAGCTAGAGCACCTGAATAAAAGGGCTTTCTTCAGTGCTGTCTATATCCAGCCTGGCTTTCTGTGAGAAAGGAGGCTTTCTGCACGAAGGAGAAATATTTCCAAAGCACCAGTGGTTGCCATATCCTGCATGCAAAAAGATTCCATAAATGTCTGAAAACAGATGGAATGCAACTTTGGAGGAATAAATGGATTTTTAATTTTCTGAACATTTCGGATTCCATCTGGTTGAAGTAAGTAAGTGACCTACTAGAATACTTTTACCTTTCCTGTATAATGGATAGAAATACAGCTTGCATTGCTATTGACTGACACATTCCCCATTAGTTCATGGGGTTTACTTGCTCCTACATTTGCTTATTTTTAATTCTTTGCCTGTATGTCAGGGGATACCTGATGCACCTCTTCCCGCATGTCAAATCTAAATGTTGGTCCTCTCTCAGGTCATGATTTATCCTTGCAGCTGGTAAGGAGAAGCTCTAAACCACCTGCCTAAGCCCACTTGACAGTAGTGGGAGTCTAAAGAGGTAACATACCTTAGACTTATCTCCTTGGGTTTTTTTGCTTCAAGCATTGGCACAGGGAAGAAAGAAAAATAAAATGCTCTTTATTTTCTGTCTTGCTTAAAGACAAAAAATAAGAATGAGTAGGGGCTTTGTGTACAGGCACTAATTAGGTGGATTATTTCTGATTATTGTTTTTTGTTACTGCCATTCAGAATGTTGTTAAATGAATAAGGGTAAATACATGTATGTTTTTAAACAGGAAATGAGCACTTCTCTGTGAATAGGAAATACAAGCAACTTGAACACAGAAAGAAGTCATAAAATATACTAGTCGATATAAAAAGTTGATGACCTAAGTTTATGGAAAAGACCAATTTTGTGCCTTTCACCTCAGTGAAAGGTAGAAACAAAATAAATTCACCCTCCTTGAGAGAGAAGATGGGTCTTTAAATCACTAATTTTAAGCCTGTACTTAAAGTTGCACTACTTATGAAGTTGATTATTTATGATTGCAATATTGCCATTCAGAAAATTCTACTGAGAATAAGTATTTCCATGCTGATAAGTTCATGACTAATAGTTAGTAGGATATTGACAATGTGTTTGGTATTAGTTTTCATACTTCTTGGCACTTGGGAACATTTCTCAGGGTACTTGCTATGAATATGGATAAAACATTCCAAAGAATGGGGAATAACAGCCCTATTTTTTTTTTAAGGGTTGTTAGTGGGACTCTTTTCCACTTCTGGAACCAAGTATATTCGTGTTTCATTAAAAGCTGTTACATTTTAGGATCACAAGTTTCAGTCTAGCACAAAGTCTGAAATCATTGAAAGTTTTCCCTTTTGCCTGACACATTACTGCTGCATAAAAAGTGTGTTTGCTCAGTCCTTAATAGGACAAAATATAGCATTTCCACTGCAAACAACGTTTATATAAAACTCTGGTCATCATAACCCCATAATTCAAAGTAGGCTTGTTTCTTCTCCCTGAATTTTGTGATTATGAACTTTCTGAGGGCTGGCAGGAGCACACATGGGTTCAGCCAGCAAAACTCTGCACACGGTGCAGTCATGTTTTGAATGTCATTTGCTGGGGTCCAGGAATAAGCTTGCCTTCTATGGCATTGAGAAAATTGATTTCACTTTTGCATTATACACTTATGTAATTGCATTACTGTCTCTGAAGCCTTTTTGCCCCTATAAATGATTAAAACTGTTCTTACACAAATTTGGTCTTGGGAGACACATGTAAACCTTATACAGACTGTATAAGTGCCTGGAAGACTCACAGCTGCCAGCACCAGGGATTTGCTGTTTTGTGATTTTCTAAGAGTTTAGAGTTTTCTAAAGCGAAGTCTGTATCCTGCTAATAGTATTCATCACATGCTCTCTCATTTGTGTAATTGAGAAAATTACGAATATAATGAAAACAGCTCCATCTAAATAAGTTCTCTATCCACAGTTAATAAAATAGTATCTACCCTCAGAGACCCGGAATTTCTCTGCAAATGCTTTTAGTTAAACAAAGCATTTTGTGTACCTACAGTAAATGTGATATTTATTTTTTCATTATTCATGAAACAACTTTAATGTCACTGCTGATTTTCCTGGTAGGATGTTCAACTCCAGCATACCAGAGCTCATGCTGAGTTGTAGTTCAAGATGTCATTCACAATAAACATGAGCTGCTGTGACAATATGATGGCAGAAGGTGAAGAATCTCTTTTCTTGTGCAAGGGTGTGCATGTGTCTCTGTGTGTGAGAGAGAGAAGGAAAGAGATTTGATTGTGTTTACAAGATTCATTCATGGCACAGCAGGTAGTAGTCACATTGTAATATTCACCTTAACATAACTAATTTGATTTTCAACCTGGTTATCATGCATTTAGACATAACGATACATGAAAATATATGCTCTAGCAGTGCATTTTAAATAAGGTTGCACACTTAAAGTCGGAATATATTAGAGGTAAGCATTGAATTTTGCAATTGCAGGAGTCCTGGAAAGCACTACTCAGTGTATATTACAAAATTACCAAGAGGAAAGTGAATTGCAATGGATTATTCTCAGGGACTGCTACCATTTCTGGGCTGAACTCAACAGGGTGGGTGTCCACATATTTAACATCTCTAAAGATGTACAAGTTTTTCCATTTTAGAGCTTCACATACTAATGGAATTTCATTTCTGAGTTTCAGATTGTCTTCTAACTGGAAAATGAAGAGTCAAAAAGTCCTGAGGCCTTTCTGCCCTTCTCACTGAAAGGAAAATGAACAGCCTGGTCATAGGATGAATGTTGTCTTGGGTCACCATCAAGTTCCTGACCTGCCTGAATGATGTGACACAAGGAAAGAGGTATGATGATGTTTGTCAAGAGCAGAGCCTCATTACTGCATCCTGGAGTAGCCTGAGAGATAAGGGGATCTATCAGCAATTTAATTATAGTCATAACACACTAGCCTTCATGTGAGACAAAAAGGAATCTGCTGTTTGCACTGTGAGATTTCAAGCTCAATTTAAATCTAAAGAGAGTGGATATGGTTGGGCATGATTTTTTGAATGACCTTCAGCACATTTGCACAAACAAAAGCAGGTATAATTCTCCTGATGTCAACAGAGTTGAGCATGTTTATATGAATGGGGCATGTGGCCCAAATCCAGTTGGAGTCTTTGCAGTATAACACCTCTGAATCTTCAGAGGTTTTCTTAGAGTCGTTAATATTGAGGCTCTATGTACGCAAGGTAATTATCCATTATTGCTTCAGCCTGGCCCAGGAATTGTTTCACAACATGTTGCCTCATTAGTAAAATATAATGGAAAAAAACCCCTAGAAATAAACTGGAAACTAGGAAAATAAGGGTGCTAAAAGGAGAAGAGTGTGAAGAAAACAAACACAGTGGGTAGAGATCCTCTGATGGTGTAAATCAGTATCACCTTCTGTGAGGCTCTGCCAATTTACACCCTGTGATGCTCTGGCCCATGATTATTAGGAAAGTATGTTGTTGATATGCTCTATAATGGCTTCCATTACCAGCCCATGCTAAAAGAAGCAGCTGGTGAAAGTTATGTTTATGTTCCACAGATGGATTGGCAATGGCAGACACATAGCTCTGTGTCTGGTAAACAGGTGTTTTACTTTATGTTTGCTAGCTAGCCATAAGAAATCAGATTCTTGGTGAGGGGTGTAGGCAAAGAAGATCAGTTCAGTTGTTGAAAAGGAAGAAACAGTGCTTTTTGGTTGCACTTTATTTTCTTTTTAAATGGCGAGTAGCGTCCTGAAACCCATCCTGCTTTATATCAGCATAATCTAAATGACTGGGAAGAAAAATTAACAGAGGAACAAAAACCCCCAAACTGGTATTGAAATGATGCTATCTCATCTCCTTCCTTTCTTGCCCATTTTCATCAGGAGAAGGAAGCACTTTGGCTTCCTTCTAAGTAAAAGTAAAAACTGTTTGTAATACAGTCAAAACTTCCTGTGCCAGAGGAGCAACTTTGCCAGTTAGTACAGTGGAGAACAGGTTGAGTTGAAATTGCAACAGATTTTATCTATGCCTTTGGTGGGAGGTGGAAATATAATCCTCATTTTAATAAGTAACAACTTGCAAAACAATTCTGACACCTGCAAATTAATACTTACATGACCAGTGCAGAAGGAGAACTATTGCTTTTCATTATTTTAACTGTGTTTATTCGTTTGTGATTGCCCAGAAAACTGAAAAATGGCTGGGATTTTTTCTGATCTCTGAATGACAAATACTTCTAGATGGCAGAATGGCAACATGTAAATCCCTTGGTGAATATCATTCAGGCTAAAATTCCTTAAACTCTGAGAGTTTGAGAGAGTTTTCACAAATATCCAGTACTAGGCTGAATATTCATAATTAACTAATATTAGGAATCACAGTGATGCAGATTAAGAACTTCTAGTTGCAAATCAGATTATTATCTTATTCTTTAAACAGCTCTAGGGAAAGCTCCTTAGTAAGTAGTGCAAGGAAGTAGCCTAAGGGAATAGAGCAGGCTGGTATCATTTACCTAAAACTTGCCCACACTGCTGTTGGGTGTTCAGCCTTCTGGCAAAAGGTTAAATGCATCCTGCTGAGTCCTTGGAACCAGTGGCCAAGGCAGGGACAAGTGGTTCTCCAAGACAAGAGATGACCTGGGGAGTGGGAAGAGTAGCTGGGATGGCTGAAGAACCTGGGGTAGGTCTGAAGAAATGTTCACCCTCAGCACGGTTAACTCGTTATCACACCTGTTTTATTGAAACCAAACCAAAAGGGGCAGCTTCAGAATCAGCGCGTTATGTCGGGGAGGTGGCTGTTTAAATGAAGTGCGAGCAGCGCCTGGTTTTGAGCTTCTGTTGTAGATATAATATATGAAGGAATAGCGAGAGCAGCAGGTGTTGTCGAAATTTATGTGCGAGCAGCAAGCCTAGGCGGCAGCCCCACAGGAAGAGCAGTGACAGTAACTGCGGCAGATGGTCTCAAGAATTATGAATGTGGGACCCATCCCCAGCTGCCCCGATAACTTGGTCCTTCTCGAGAGGAGCCGACAAGGCGTTGGCTCCAGAACCTACACAGTCAAGCTGAGCAGCAAGACTGGTGGTGGTCAGGGCAACCAACCACTCCAGCTCCACACTGAACCAGCCTGACCCAAGCTGTACATATTGATCTCTGAGCAGTGCTGCCGGCTAGGAGAGATACATCTTGAACCAGTTGGGAATCCCAGAATAGAAGTACTGATAAAGGCTCATGAAGGAATTTAACTACCCAGACATCTGTTGAGTAACAAATACAGCTGAACATGCATCATCGCAGAGGTTCCTAAATTATAGTGAAGACAACTTTATGATCCAGAAAGTAGAGACTCCTGAGGAGAAGCCATCCTGGATCTACAGGAGTATATTAATGAAATTTGCAGATGAAACTTTGCAAGTGCATTAAAAATACAGCAGCATCGTGTTTTAGGATTAACTAGCAAAGTATCGTATGTGTTTAGAACAGATTGTTTTCCTCATCCATTTATTAATTTTTACTGTTTCACAAGTAAATGAAAGTTCAAGCCCACCTTCTCCTGTCTTTAAGGCTGTTTGCATCATCCATGCATGCCAGATATTTGAGGTCTACAGAGTCTCAACTAATATACTTTGCAAACATCTCTCTTGGATGACACACAGCTCATGAGAGAGACCAAGAGAATTAAAACATTGATAGATAATAGCACTATGCCAGTTGCCTTCAAAAAGACATATATGCAAGTGCATACCTTTGCAGAAAGTAAATCATTTGAAACAAATGTTAAAGAGGATGAGGAATCTTAAGAAGCAGAAATATTGAAAAGATAATAATGAGCAGCAAATAAAGCATGAGTTTTCAATAAAGCACAATACCACGGAAGGCCTGTAAAATTTTGGAGTACAAACAAAGAAATACTGCATTACAGGGTAAAGTTCAAATAGGGCTCTTTTTATTTTCCTTTCTGATTAAAAAAAATAGATATAAAATGGAGGTATAAAATCAGCTAATACACTGAAATAAGCAGCAAAAAGATTACACTGATTATAATGTTGAACTGACAGACTTTTGAATTTTTGAAATAGCTTGTAGAAGTTTTGATTTATAATGCCATTTAATGGAAAAAGAAATGAAAATCAAAGAAAAAGCCAACAAAACTTGAGTTTTATCCTGAAATAAGGGAATCTGTGAAATCTTAGGGGAAAGAAAATCTCTTAGTCCTGAATGAATCCTGCTTCATTCCTCAGATTCAATACAGGGATAATGTCAGGTTTACTCTCGAATTTCCTTACATCTGGAGAACGTGTCTTTCAAAAATTTAGAGAGAAAAAAAACAGGTTTTTTTTCTTTCTTGCCAAGTTTTAATTTTATTCATCCATTTCTTCATTGCTGTTCTGTCCCACCATTTATTGTGTCAAACACTACTCAGAAAAACCTTTTTCTCATCTATCCAGGAAGGTAAAGTTTCAATTTACATTTGTAATAACGAGGTATGATCATGTCAGCTGGATAGCAGCCTTAGTAATCTTCCTGCTAAAAACCTGTTAATTAGCTTTTGGATAAAATATGCCTGTGTTATAAATATTTCCAGAAAAGAACAAAACTTTGCACTTGTCTACATTAATCCTGACATCTACTATGGGTTACACAGAGAAAGAAATCTGCCTGAAAAAGTTATTCCAATTCATAGTTGTACTAAAACTACTATCAAATAATTCCACTCCACCCCATCAAGGGCTTTCTCAGCATCCAATGCTATTAACATCCATTGTCTTAAGCCTTGGCTTGGTCAAAGATTTTAGACTCTCCAAAGCATCACCTGAAAGGTCACTCAGGGTTCAGGGAATGTTCAGCTCTTTGATGAGAAATAACCAAAAGCTCCTTTTTATTTTAATATTCAACTTCAATACACACACACACACACACACACACACACACACACAAAAGAATAAATGTTCTCAGGAAGACTGATCTCAGTCCAGGCACCAGCAATAGTGCAAAGTTTTGTCAAAGGTGTGATCTAAGAACTACCTTTGTAAGCAAAGAATTTGGAAGGGGATGAAAAAAAGAATGAGAATCCCTCTGTGGTTATTACTTCTGTCTGAAATCCAGTTCGAATTGGACTGAGACAAAGAAGATAGAAGAGAAGCATGCTATCAGCAGGATAGCAGCAGTGATACACAAATCACCCCTAATGAACTCCCTTTATGTGTCCAGGGAGCCCTTCTAAAGAAAGCCCACAAACACTCGCCTGAAGGCTCTGCTTGCTTCAGGCTGGATGGATTTGCTTGCTGTTCTTGCTCACAGTTAATTTCTAATCTAAACAGCCATTCTTCTATTAAGAGACACAAAAAAAACCCCTAAAGGTAAAAAAAGTGATGGCAGAATCTGTATCAACCTGAAGCTTCAATTTTTGCTTGCTGCACCTGAACTGACGTACACAGTCACTGATCTGAGTCTCTTCAAGGTTTCAGCACCACAGTAGAAGTAAAGAACACTAAGTCACTCACGGATCCCAGTGTCAATGAGGGAAGGCATAAAAGGCTATGAACTGTGCCTGAGCAAGGTTATGAGTTTGAAAAGTACTTAGCTGAAACCCTTTCCTGGTGCATTGACTCATGCTCTCCACTTCAGCAAAGCCAGATTACAGTGATTTGCCAATGATTTTGTCGCTGCAGGAAGGTATTTTAATTGCATTTTCCCCTGTGATCAGTTCTGTTTCCATATTCTGTGGTTGAAAACTTATTGGAATGTTTTAAATAGAACAAAGACTTGGTCAGCTATTCTGCACCATTGCCCTTCCTTTTTTTACACCCAAACTGGTCCAGGTTGTTTGGATGGAAATGCTACTTTAATCTGAAAGGCTTTTCGCCTAGAAAGTGACTACAGATGATCAGTGCTGACAGGAACTCTACATAGTCACTGACTGGGTTTTTCTCACTAGATGTACATTTTCCAAAGGAAGTACATTGAAATATTTGTTTCAAGTTTTGAAATGGAGTGGTGTGAACTGACTCAGTGCCCTCAATATGCTGATTTACCCCAGCTGAAGTTCCTGAGCTGCACAAAAACCCTCAACCTTTAGTATTGTATGTGAATCAGCTGTTTAGTAATCAACAGGATCCAGATTCTGGTGGTTTTACTCCCACAAAAGGCAGGAAAAAGGTTTTTATCATATTTTGCCTAGTGATCAGCTTTCAAGCCTTACCAGTGGATGAAATTCCAACATGGTCTTATTTGCATTAATACAGGAAGGGTTAGACCAGTTGCTCTCTTCTTGCTCTTCACTCATATTTACTTTCCTTGATTAATAAGAGTATCTATAATTTGCCTCATTCACCTTAATGGCCCATCTGGTGGAGGTGCAGAAATGGTGATCCTCAGGGCCTGGGAAGCCTCAAAATATATGTGCCCTCTTCATTCATCTCCTGAATTGCCTGGTATAGCAGCTTACCTACTTCTGTCAAACAAGACCAGCACTTCTGTTACCTGCCTGAGGTCGACACCACTCCTGCAAAGTCATGTAATACCAAACAGCATTTCCCATGAAATGTTTGTGTGTAAGCAGGACCTGGATTTATGCGGAGGACGAGGAGCGGGGGTGGAAGCACGGGTTGATTACATCCCTTCATTAGATTGGATCTAGTTCCTATCTTGTGCTAATCCACCCCAGACTCCTGGCGGTAAGATCCAAAGCAGCATAAAGCAGATAACAGGAGAAAGAAGAGGGGGCTGGTCAGGGGTGTTGGTAAATAAATCTGGAACCTGGGATCTGCAGCCTGCTTGGTTATGGTTTTGTGAAAACAGAATTACAGCATAAAATGAAAGCAGGCTGTGCAATGAAAACAAGAGGAATGCCATCACCCAGGTTGGCTTGTACTGCAAACCACGCTGGTCAATCATCTGAGATGAATGGATGTATCCGCTGAATAACCTCACTTTGCAACTTTTATGTGAAGGTTTGATAAATGAAGTCAGGGAGAGGTACAAGAAAGTGATTAAAACCAGCCTGTGCAAAAGGCAATGATAACCTCCCTGGGCTTTAAACTTTTTTTCTCCTTCTGCTGGAGTTTGTTGGATAATTAACCCTTTCATCCTTTGGTCTCTGTACACAAACAATTGTATATTCCTACAAAGCAGCTGCGTTTTGACAGGCAATTTGTCACTGGTAATAAATTGAACCCAGCATCAAGGCAAACCACTTCCAACGGGGTGTCGTAAGGCCAGGTACCATGATCTGGAATTCCCTACTGGCCTCACTGTAGCAGAAAACCTTTTCCAAAGTTTAGCTCCCTCATTTCTTGTCTATGGATTCACTGAGATGCCCAGCAACTTGCTTAGGCAGCTCCTTTTAGGCACTTTCTTGAAACAACATGCCTCAGGCCATGCTGGCCAAATAGTTATAGGGATCTTAATCTGTTGTTGTAGAGCTTGAATGGGATATTACTGTCACCAAAACAAAATGGAGTTCTGGCATTTTTGATGAGGGGGGGCCAGAGTTTCTCCTTGTGGACCTGGGACCATCATCACAAACCACCATGGTTTGTGGTAAAATTCGTTACTGGCTTGGAGGAATGCTTGAGCATGCAGAAAAGCATTTTGCCCACATATGGCATAATTGGAGTTTAACAGAGTTCCCATGCCTAGGTATAGCCCACTGTGTTCCTAGGTGCTTGCTGAGATTAAAAAGAAAGGGTCTAGAAAAAGGGTCATACAAGCAGACCCCTGCCCAAATAGGGTCAGAGGCTGCTGCTCATAGTTTGCTTGCTTCATTTTTGGCCTCCCCAGCTGCATCAGGATACCAAATCAGAGGCTTATGGAAAAGCAGCTGTCAAGAGTCTTGAGATGGGCTCTCAGGTGAAGATTTAGAAGTCAACATAGAAAAAATGCACAGAAGCTTACTTGCATGTCAGAGAAATGAGCTTTTCTGGGGGGAAACCCCTTAGACCTAGCCCAAAGAAAGGCCGCAGCACCACAGCCTCTATTGAATAAAGCTCTTTAAACCCTTACTGAGAAGCAAAATCTCTGCTGAGAAATGTCAACAGAGCTTTTACAACAGCCTGAAAATTAATTGTCCTCTGGAATGGCAGTCCTCAATTTAGGCTTAATCTCTCTTGCATTACTCAGGTAGCTATTGTGAAGTATCACCCCGCTTGCTGCTCTTGCTGACAGTTTCTATATCCCTTCACCACACCCACTGGAAGGAAAACAATCACATAAATCCCTCTTGCAGGGCATGCTCCAACTTGTTTCTTATTGTGGGGCAAATTTATGGTCACATTTACTATGTAATCTTTAAAGGGGACTGGCTGGTGGTTGAAGGTCTAAAATTACAGATGACCTGCGTGTAAGCAAAAGTGGATTTGTTAAAAAATCTGTATTTAAGGGAGGGGAGGCGGGGGGGTGAGAAAGGAGAGCTAGATGTTCCCTCTGTACTTTATGACCTTTCCTAAAAAAAGCCCCAACCTTCAAGAAAGATAGAAAAGCAATTTTCGTTCTGTGGCTCTAAATATGTGTTTATCCCACTGCCATGATGTGAGCATGCCCAGTTGGGATGATTTAGCACTCTGCTGATGACTACCAACGGAAGGACTTCATGTGAAAAGGTAGTCTGCCACGGCTAATGGGCTCTTGTTTCAAAGGGATGCTGTGTGTACATTACTAGTGTATGGAGAAGGTGCAGAAAGGCCTCAGCAGACATTAGGAATGGAGTGTTGTTGATGATGAAAAGGCACTTTGCTGTTGAGGGAATGGTGGGAGAGAAAAGGCGTATCTGTCTTTTTGATTAGAAATGCATGCTTCCTTTCATCATCTGAGCTGAAAAATTGGCTTCTGCTCTTGGTTTATGAAACCATTTTTCTTTCCCTTCCTTCCCAGGTTTGCAAACTCTTTAATAAATTAGTTACTGTGAGGTGCATGGGTGCAACAATCACCTTAGAGGCTTTTCCCAAATGCATCTTTAATATTTTATAAGTATTTAAATAGATTTATTCAATGTGAACAGCCTGATTTATTAACACTGGCACTCTGGCATGGAAAGGGGGTTCAATACAAATTATGTTGTGTCAGAAATTTTTAGCAGCTAGATCTCAATTTACCAATGGATTCTTGGAAGTCAGGAAATAATAGGACCCACCCCATGTTAATATTTAATCAGGCTTTGGTGCCAGATAGGAGAAGCTGTAGAATGAAGGAGACGCAATGAGGGGAGCCCTGTATTACATTAAAACATACATTATGTGTTCACTTCTTAGATGGGGAGGGGAGGAGCGGGTCAGTTATTAAGGTGAGAGGCTCAGACCTGCCACTGAATAAAGATGCTTTGTCAGGCTCTCAGAGCTCACCACATGAAGTTAAAGTCTCACTGCAGACATGTGAGGGAAACCTGAGTGACTAGGTGTGAAATTTGGTCCCTTTTGGCATCCCAGGGTGCACAAGAATGCACATCTTTCCTTGTGCATATTCAGCAAGGAATGTATGACAACAGAAATGCTGAACCTGACATGATAGCAGAGGTGGCTTGTAAAGCACTTTGTTATGATGCAATGAGGTGGGTGCTACCAAACTAGTGCTGTCCTACTTAATTTGTGTACCAGGGTGCAGGGGAAGGGCAGGTCCTCTGTAGGTCAGCATGCTGTAGGTTACTGTTTTGAATTACCCCAAGATAATTTTCACTCTGAAGTGCCACATAATATTATTTTTATTTAGCCTGGTACATCACCCTCATAAAAATGAATGGGTTTTATTTCTGTGTGGAAACACCCAACCACTTCCTCAACGAAGATTTTGGGCATAAATTTAAAAGGCGAGGAAGCTCAGAAGCAACACAGTGGTGTTCACTCACTTGAACAGAGGAGATGAACATACGGGTGCAATTGCAAAATAACTGCGTATCAACAAGTCTTTCCTAAATCACTGCACCCAGTGTGGAGCAATTCAAAAACTGGCAGTATCTCTTTTCTGCTGAGTACCAGTGGCTCAGCCTCCCCAGTTAATCCCCTAAAGCAGGGGCTCAACAGGTGAATGAAGAGGAAACAAAGTTTCAGCCAGCCGCAGTGGGATCAACACTGGACAAGGAGGAGAAAAAGGGGGATCTCAGATGCCAGAAATACTTTCCTGGAATATTTCAGAATGACTCAGTGGTCATCCTGATGAGTAAGAAACCCTCCAGTCATCAAAACTGCCTAGCCATAATTGCAGGCTCCTGTGCAACAGTTGAGTTCCTAGGAGGGTGTGAACTAGAGCAGTGTGGTACAAGTGCCTGGAATAACACAGGTGGACACTGGCTGAAATATTGGCCTGTAGCTGAAGTCCTGGTGACAGTGAACTGGTCTTCTGGTAGGAACTTTTCATTTCCTCTTCTCACTTAGTTATGTTTATTTCTATCCCTTTAAGCATGTAGTGTGTTTAGTTTCCTTATGTGTGTTCTTTATTTAAAGAGAGAAAGAAGAGTTCAACTGCTAGTCCTTTGTAATGTTAATATTAAGAAAACTGGATGATGCTTCAGGAAGTTGCCTGAATCAAGACAAGAGTCTACTCCATACATCTCGTTCTGCCAAAGTTTGGTTGGAATGGTTTATTGTAAGGTTATGTTGCCAGGGATAATATCTTCGTTTGTGCTGTGCTAGTTGCCGGTTGCTGTTGGTATCTTTAAGATGAATATTTGGAGGGGGAAGGCACATGGAAGACCGGGGCGGAATACTTTGTTAGATTTCTTTATACAGATTACGGTTAACTTGAATTTATTTTTGTGGGGTGTATATCTGAGAATATTTGGTTGACATGGTGATAGATCCAGAGCAAGCTCAGTTCTATGTCACTGCTTACAGATCTCCATCTAATCTGCCACAAGGCAGCCTGGCTGCTTAGAGGGGGATAAGGAGAGATACTGTGATGTACTTTACATAAAAGAGTAACATATGGAGTTGCACCTGTATCAGCTGTGAGAATGATCATAGATTAAACTTCTTTCCATTCCAGGGAAGGAGCATGTCCTGTGGCTTGCAGGATTACAGTTTCAGGTTTTGGTAGCAAGAGGTCCAGCTTTCTAATGAAGTATCTGGGCACAGCTATTTAGGACTTGCTTTGGTCTGATGGGTAAAAAGGTGTGTCTTTCTGCATTATCCTATGAGTCTGTAGCCAATCTACAGTTTAAGTTATCATTTGCTGCTTATGTGGTGCAAAAAAAAAAAAATAATGCATGCCACAAAGTTAACTTCTGAATTCACTGATTTGCTTTTTTAAATCACTGCAATTTTTGACATCTAATCTCATTGTTCTTAGTAATGACTTATTAAGTCTTCAGTGTGCCACATTATGTCCGAGCAAGGTGATCTTTTTGGTCGGCAATCTGATAAAGTCACAAGAAAAGAAGACTTTATTACTTTTATTGGAGGAAAAGAATACCATCATCTGCTCCATACTCAAATACATATAAATAGATTTTACCAAAAGTTTTTTCAAGTTGGGGGTAGATGGGAAAGAAGAAACAAAAAGAATGTCAGAAGGAATAGAGCAAGTTTCACAATTCATACAATCATTGGGGCTTATTCATAATAAAATATTACTATATAATTTAAATATTATTATATAATAATTAATACTATATAATAATAAAATATTAAGGGGTTGGAATGGACCTTAAAGATCATCCAGTC
>VZRQ01011092.1:487022-543425 GCA_013397975.1 Machaerirhynchus nigripectus
TTTATGCTCTTCAAAGTTCAATTGAGATATATGAGGTGTAACTATTGATATTAGGAAAAACTTTTTAAAATATTGTTATAAAACATTGCAGGAAGTTAAAAAAAAAAGTGGAGTAGGTTTTTCAGCTAAGTGTCTCTATTCAGAAGCTCATCTGGATTTATGAAGAATCTGACCAACTAGAAATATGCCTGAAAGCACTGAAATTCCAGTCCCCTACTTCCCAAAGGAGACAGCAATTAAAACAGATGAACAGTTCTGCAGTCTTTCAATCAGAAATGGTCTTTCTCTGGTCCTTACGACAGTTAAAAGTCCTGCTTTCTGTGTGAGTGAGGCCAAAGTGGTTATCTAGGAAATCTGCATGTGATTTTAATTATAGCTTTTATTATTGGAGCATCTGTAACCAAGTTTTTAACAGTCAATTATAGATGGAGCTTTATTGGCAAAGGGTGTTTAATATTAAACAATTGTTGCTAACCATGAACATACCTGATATAATAATGAACTTTATTTGGAAGATCAGCAAGAGATAAAGGAGTTAAATTTAGCTGTATGGTCTGTAACAATAGCATGAGGGAATACTGTGAATTCATTATATTTGGAAACAGAAAACTCTGGATGTTGTTAGATTATCTTTTTGAGAGCATAAAGTAAATGTTTGGTAACCAGAGATTTGTATTGCTAGAGAGAATCACTTTCACTAAAGCTACAGTAACCGAATGTTTAAATGTGCAGGGCTGAACCGTCAAAGCACGTAACAACATCTTTAAATAAAATGGAAGCGGCTAGAGCTGCCTTTATCTGTGTCCTCCTCTGACAACTGCTTAAGGTTCAATTCTGTTCCAGTTGAAGTCAGGGAAGGATCTCCTGGTAACCTGAAATGATTCATGGCACGGACCTTACCAGGGAAAAAAGGGGAAGTCTCGAAGCGCCAGGAAAGGTGTGCTGCTGTCCCCCAGCACATGAGCTATTTATACCTGTGCTGAGCAGTGTTGCCAGCCCACAGCATTCATAACCGTGCCTTGAGCCCCTTGCAAGGGCCGTGTCAAAAACAAAAGCCTTAGTCTCTCCTCAGGAGATTTTTATTTCAATCTTCATGTTCTAAGTCACTGTATATCTTTGGCAGCTATAATACTTGGGTTTTCAGCTTAACTATAGGCGCAGAAAACCTCTTACACTATTTTTAGTTTGATTAAAGCCGACAGTCTCTGATAACCAATGTTAGGCTTAGAAATCAAAAGGGCTTGTGTGGCAAAACCTGCCCCAAATCCACAGCTAAGATGCACTGATAAAGTAAGCGCTGTCTGGGCCATAAGCCTGGTTTAGCAGGGTTTGTTTGCTGGTTGGGGTTTTTTAATTTTAAATTTATATTTGTGTCAATGGCCTGTTTGGCCTAAAGCAGGAGTCCTGGTGCAAGCAAGGAGGCAGGATGTAAAGTGGCTGTGAAATGCAGGGACAAGGCAGGCTGAACCCATCCTACAGACCACACTTGCACACTGGCAGAAGGACAAGCTATATCTCCTCTTTTCAGTCCCATTTTTTTGATTCTCAGAGGCTAAACTAGGAGCCAACATTTTTTTATTTTTATTTAGGCTAGAGTCTTTCTCCTCAGTCCCACTCTCCTTCTGATTGCCTCTGTTCGGGCCTGGTGGACCAATATTCTGCAAACAGTGTTTTTGTCAGTGTATACACTGAAATACTCCAACCAGAGCTCCCTCCTGCTTCTCCATTTCCAAAATGCAGCTCAAATTCTTAATTGGGTAACCTGAACTTCTCTCTAATCTGTGTGTCAGTGTGTATGGATGTAATGGACATGTCAGTGCTGTGTACACTAACACTTTTAAATCATATAATGAGCCTGTTCACTAGAAGAATAAACACACAGTGCAATTTAACTGCAAACTGGGGGGATACCAAGAGGAATTTTGGCTGTAAGGTTATCTGCAAACTAAAAGCAGTTCTTTCCTTTTGCAGATTTTGGGGCTGATCTGCAGCACTAGTGTTCTCCTTAATTTTGAGAGTGGTTTGTCTAACTATTTGACTGGTAGGTGGAGAGGAAAAGAAATTGAGAGAATTTCTTCTTGCAAGCACTTTTCAGTTCTTAAGAGGCTTTTGTGCTGCCTGTGCAAGCTTACAATTGGATATTGCAGAATACAGTGCTTTTATGCAGAAAAAAGGATTATGAAAAACCCCAAAGGTGTGAAATATAACGAAAGGCAATGTTTGGAATTGCACTGTTAGGAGAGACAGCTGAAGTCAATGGGAGCTTGATCCATGAAAGCACAGCGGGACCATACCATATATAGGAAAGCACAATCTGTCAAAATTAAGTATGTAGTTTATGGTATGCTTTTTGTTTGAAATAACATATTACCTCCTATTTATAGTAAAGCAGACTAAACAGTTCTATATGTCTGCATTTAAGATTTTCAGACAGAGAGTAAGGATACCTTTTACCTGGAAATTGTAGAGTCAGAGCTCAAAATTGTTAGCAGTGATAAATGAATACCTGTGATTTTACAGGCATATAAATCTCAAGCTTCTGCTTACATAGCCCCACTCTGTCTGCAGTATTGGCTGCAGCTGAATCTCACTGCTGGAGGACTACTAGGAAACAAATGAACTTGCAATGCATAGTATCTTAAAGGAAACTATAAATGGGATAGGTCAAGGACTAGGCATGTAAGCGACAGGAAAAAAAATCTTCCTTTTAGTTTATACAACTCCTGCTTCCATGTCTGTGCAGATTCCTAATAAGGAAGAGTAACTTTTCGAGGCACTAGGCCTGTACATATTTCCTGACCTTATAATTCTCACAGTTCTAGACATTCCAAGGTAGGGGGTCATTCAGACAGAGTTGTAATTTCTTGTGCATATTTATTTCCAAAGTATCTTTTGCATAGTTTCCCAGTGAAATCATGTGCTAGGGCTGGGGAATGCTAAATAGGTTATTTTTCAAGCTTACATATAAAGGGCCTGTCAAAGTGCACTGTTTTGGACTTATCAAGGAACAGTGACAGAGCCAAAGCATGATGTTTGTAGCTTGTCCTTCCTAACCCCACAGTGAGTTGGGCTCCCAACCTTCCAACGGGAGATGACGTAAGAGGGTTAAGGAGCTCTGGTTTTGTTATCAGTGAGGATTTTAATGGTCGTAAAAGTCTTGAAAGCATATGTGGCTCAAGAGGAGTTTGATATGGGCCTTCCCCAAAACCTATGTTTTGTTAACATTCTGCTGCTAGATTTGTGCTCCTTTTCCTTCTCCTTGTGTAAATAAAAACACAACAAATTTTAGGGGGAAAAAGGTTGCAGAAGCTCAGCCTCTCTGTAAATAACCTTAACTGGTTGTGAAAGCACATTTTGAATTCATTTTCCCAGTCCTTCAAGACACATACTTCTTTTTTGAAGTAATTATATTTATCTGATCAAAGAATTAGATACACCAGGGACCAGCCAAGACCTCATGTATTTTGAATATTCATTTCTCATAATCCATCGGCCAAGCAGCAACTAGAAGTTATCTACTGTCTGAAAGAGGTTTACACAAACTATTTGTCTCGCCATTTTCAAAACCAAGAGTCTCTGCTTAAAGACTTGCAGATCATGTATTTGCCAAAGAGAAGCTAAACTTGAGCTGGAAGAGTTTGCCCTTAGTGCTGTGTATACCCTGCTCAAAGCAGTTGTAAGGAAAGTTAGTCAGACCTCAGCTTTCATCTAGAGGTGTCTAACTAATCTAAATTGAATGGTGGGTACTTTCCTTCTGAACACAAAATGTGTGCAATACATTTGGGACTGAAGGTTTCAAACTCTTATTGAAAAGTAAGTGTAGACTAGATGCTTAAAAAAATTCCTGGGGAAAAAAAATTAAAACTTTTCCTAAGATTTTGAAAAGAATGACGAGGGGAAGATCCTGTGGAAATTGGGATTATTCTCACAGATTGTTGGTGACAGTAAGTAACATTGCATAAAGCTCCAGTTAGGCTGCAAATGACATATGGAGACAATTTCTGCCTCAGCTATATTTACCTTTCCCTTTGATCTAATGGGAACAGTGCATGGATACTGAGACAGAGCTTGGTCTACAGTATCCTGTTCGGTTTTCTGTATGGGAAGAAGTTTGGAATGGCTAGGTTGACACATGCTGTTGTAACTGAGAGGGTAAGACGGTGCAGTGAGCCTGATTTAGTCACGTGGAGGGACACTTACAAGGTGATATGAGTGAAATGCATTAAGTGCTGCCTTTTGCCTTTATCATCAGAGAATCACTGAAATGTAAGACTGGAAGGAAACTCCATAGGCCATATATTCTGTTCTCCTGCTCAAAGGCAAGATCAATTATACAGCCATCCCTGGCAGCCATTTAGGTAAAATATTACTGGAATGAAGAGATATTCTTTATATTTAGAAGGGGTATTACTGCCAGCACAGTGAGTTCCTTACCTTCTGGGGAAAAAAAAAAAGAAAAAAGAAAAAAAGAAAAAAAGAAAAAAGAAAATAAAAGAAGGAAAAAAAACATAAAAGAGAGGTTATTGCAGCTCTCGAAGAGTTATCATTCAAATTAGCTTGATGATTTGCTTGGGATCATTGGAGAAGCCTGACTAGAAGAGATAAGTGGAATGTAAGACAGGATATGTGGAAGTGAAAAATAAGGAGATATGATCATAGTAAGGCAAAGGAACAGGTTGAACAGGCTTCCAGTTGTGGTGGTGAGCTCCAAAGGCAATATTTAGGCAACAACTGAGTAAGCATGTGGAATTCAAAAATACAAAGGGCTGTGGGTTGTTTCTTTGAGCTTTGAATTACCTGGTGACTCTTTCAAAGGTTAGAAGTGAAAGGCTTGCCCCCCTTTAATTACTATCAGTGATGTGTGTGTGTGTGTGTGTGTGTGTGTGTGTGCGCTTACACAGCAGTGGTTTTATTCCTCCTGGAAAAAAACACACAATCATTTTAGTATTCTTTAAAAAAATAAGTTTTAAAATGTCTAAAGAAGAGAGAGAACAAACAGCATTGCACTTCACATCTATAGGGATCCTGCTTGCCTCTGCTGTACTTGTATCACTCCCTGCCTGACTGTTGCAATTCATTTCTTGAAAGTCAGCCCACTTCATTTGACTTTTGTCAGAGCTGCAGTTTTCTCTGCTATACTTTTAAGTGTAAACACTACAATTATTTTCAGAGTGTTATTGGTCTTTTATTTCATCAATCTAGTATTCTTATATTATGAATCTTAAAGCCACTATTAACTGTTTTGGGTCATTTCTTATTTGTACCCCAGAAAACTGCTCCCAGTGTTATTACTTATTGGTCATAATCAATTAGGGAAGTTTTTAGACTATGGCAGTCTTATATAAATACACTGGCAAAGTTCACCTCCTATGATTTCTGACAATTAAATTGTTCTGTCACTTTGGGACCTTCATTAATCTCAACTTGTCATCCTTGTTTATGCAGGTTATAATGGCCTGTGTGTGTAAGTGAAATGAGATGCTAAAAGCCCTTGGCTGTTTAACTCTTTGATGAAAGTCAAGCAGGAGTATAATGTTGAAGGGAAAAGTTGGGGTTTTTTTCATCCCCCAAAATAGCACTATGGAAATTATTGCACTGTTTAACAACTAGCTTTCAAGTAAGTCAAGGAGGAGTTTCACTGAGGGGTGAAGGAAACAACTGAGAGTACTGTTATCACAGTCCTTTATGTGTCTGGATGAGTACACATAGAAATAAAGACATGGCAACATAGATTACTCTCTCTTCCAGGAAAGTCGTATGAAGACATCATGTCCCAGCAGAGGAATCTAATGGCCAGAGATTTTGACCTTGCAGGATCAGTGTGGCTCAGGTCTCTAAAGTCTCTTGAAACTCAGAGATTGGAGTATTATTATTATTAGGCATTTTGTTTTGGGTAATTCTGGCAGACTGATTACTTGGGGCTGCCGCAGGCACAATTCTGAGGAAGCGAATTCTTGGGAAGGGAAAGTCCATTTAAAGAATTTAATTTACTAATTAAGTTCCTGTAGGAGTTAATAATTTTCTTCTTTCCTAAATTATCTCCTAGAATTTGAAGACCTGCTCTCTGACGCCTCCAAATGCGGATGGTGGTTTACTATCTTCTGCCCTTTTCTTCATCTTTTAAGATCTTAAAAGACTTTTTAGAGTGGTCACTCTACAGCAGCAGTATTGTTACTTGTATCACTCTCAGGCAGAATTCCTCAGTGATCCTTCCTTCTGGAGTGGCCCCTCACTTTACAGCCCTCTGAACCATCATCACATCCTCACCTGGCACCATGCCCTGAAGGTGCAGGTACTTTTTATTCCACGGAGTTCGTGAATCCTAGTGTTTCCTCTTGGGCAAGTGCCTACTGAAGTTGAAACCCAACTTTAACAGATCTTTATTCTCATTTGCAACTGAAAATAAGGGGCCAGTTCAAAGCAAGCAGCACAGTGTCCTGTG
Organism: Machaerirhynchus nigripectus; assembly: GCA_013397975.1. Lineage (NCBI taxonomy): Eukaryota > Metazoa > Chordata > Aves > Passeriformes > Dicruridae > Machaerirhynchus > Machaerirhynchus nigripectus. The sequence goes on from VZRQ01011092.1 coordinate 493,465, forward strand.
CTGGCAAAGCTGCAGATGGAGCACAGGTCTCCTGACCTGCTCTGAGCCTCCATCCATTCACAGCTGGCCAAGGTTAAAAAATAGGAATAGTCTGGGAGTTATCCATCTCAAATCTAAAAGGAGTGTAATGATATGCTATTCTCTGCACCCTGAGAAACATACGAGTGACATCTTCTCTCAGAGCACTAATTACCATAATTCTTAGACCAGAGAGAGATCCAGAACACTGCACAAATTATCACCCAATATCTTTAATAAATGTGGATGGTAAGTTACTTGCAAAGGTGCTGGTTAATAATCTGGAACACGTATTCCCAGACCTAATTCATTTTAGTCAGGTGGGATTTATTAAGAATTGTACTGTCATGCAGTAGTATGAGGCAACTCTTCAGTACAGTAACTTCACAGACCAGCAAAAGAGAAATACAAAACAGAGACAAACTATTTTTTGACTTTTCCAAATGTTGGCCTATGAATAACTCTTTGACACTGTGCAGTAAAATCCAGTGGCACCCATCAATCTGTTGTAAAAATGCTGATGCTGGTGGGTTAATGGCTAGGTTTCCTAACGGCTAAGTTACAAAAAGGAGAAATGGTAGAGCTGCTCTCCCATTTCTATTTCATCCAGAGTTCACATCATAACTTTGTTTCTCTTTTCTTTCATGAGATTAATTTATAAAGAAAACCAAATCCCATGTGCCTCAAGGATGTCCATTTTGGATGTGGCTGCCTTTCCTTCTTGCCTAGAGAGGAAACAAAGTGATGGGCTCCTACCAAAGATGCGTCAGTGTGTGTGCCTAAAGTTCAGCAGGATAAATGCAAGTCTTAGAGGCAATCTGCCAGATGTTATTTGTCGAAGCTGCCTCTAGGCTGCTCTGAAGCATACCAACACATATGTCAGGGCAGAATGAGAGTCAGGGCAACTTTCCAATTTTTCTTGCTCCCAGAGGCTCTCCAGGGGAAGCTAAGTTTAGGAACAGAGAAACAAAGACCATGAAAATGAGAGATTGGTGTATTTTAGGCTCTAAGGCTGAGGCAACTATAAAGCATCATATATGTAATTTCACAAATTTTGAAAACAAAACAATAAAGGTGTATTGCTAAATACTTCAGTGTGTGGTGAAGGGGCATAAATCAGATGTGAATGCTTGTGACAGCATTACTACTTCTGCTTTGACAATGCCACCTGATCATATACTTAGGGAGTGAGGTAAGGCTTTAACAGGTCTTTTGAAATAAAATTTTTAAAAGGTGCACTGGATTTTACTCAGGATCATTCTAAGAAAATCTAGAGTTTAGCCCATTCATTTCCACCCCTTGCCTTTGTACATACATGTAAAATAAACAGACCAAAACATATGTAGTATTGGTTGCAAAATAAGTGATTCATCCTACAGAAGTGAAAACACTTGCCCAAATAAACATAACATGGTGGTGAAACACTGTTCTTGAAGCAACAACCCACAAAGATGCTGTTGCTTATGTTCTTCTTACATTATTATCTTTCCATGAACAGACAGTTTACTTAGACTGCTATCTATGGGGAAAGGCTATTTTTAGCACGTGTTTGTACATTGGCCAGCATAGCCAGATGCTGATGCCTAATACTTGCCTATTGAAAGTGAAAAGACAGAACTTACTGTAGTTTAAGGAGGGAACTCTCAAAAAAGTTTACTATACTGTGCAAAGGATGGATATTTAGTGCTTAACCTCCATTTCTTTGCAGTAAGACATAGCATTAAAGAGATGACAGTGATGTATTTGTTATCCTATCTGATAGTCTTGCATTTTTTTTCACGTCCTCTTGCAGTTTTACCTTTCTGACATTCTCCATCTTAATGTTTGCATCAGACACTTTTGGTAGTATGTAAATTACATTTAGTACATAATTATGCACAGCCACAGGGTTGCATAAATAAATTTTCATCAGTTTTGCATGTCAACCCTGAAATGAGTACACCTGTACTAGCTCAAGACTTGGAAACTGATCAATTGCACCAGGACCACTTAGCTCAGGTGGGATTCTGCACTGAGCTCTCCCACTTCCAGACCCTGGTCAGTCGCCTCTGCACAATACTGTGTCATTTTACAAATGTATATGGAGAGATGTCAGAAAACAATTACCACCCCTCCAAAAGTGGTGGCAGAGAGTGGAGCTCAGTGGTGGTGCTTTCAGGAAGAAAAGCGGGGTCAGCTGAAGATTTGACTTGGGGCTTTGACTCAATTCACTTTTCCTGCTAAAACTCAGAAATTTACTTCATGAGATTATTTTTAAAATGTTTTTCAAAACTGTAGTTGTACAAACAATGACCTTGATGAAGAATGGAGATTTTCATGTTTAGTTTCTTCAGAAGCAGTTTTCCAGTTTTCATTCAGCACTTTTTAAAATAATTTCTGAAGCATTTTGTAGATTAACTTGGAGACAAGAAGGATAAAATGCAACTCACAAGTCATTTGATTACAGCCATCTCATATCCTCTGTGTGTATAAATCAGTTCAGTTTAGCAATACCAATTAAACTGTAGCTTTAAAACCTCAAAATATATTTAAATGAAATGAAATTTTTAAATTTTTTAAATGAGCAATCCCACATAATTAATTAGTTTGAATTTTTGCATAACAACTGAAATAGGGACATACAGAGGCTAGATATTATGGACATCAAAGTGTGTGTGTGTGAGCACTCACATGTCTTTGTATACCCAGCACACACTTTTGGATGCCCACATGTGAAAACACACAAGCACGTACATGTATATTTACACATGCATAAAATCACTGATGGAACTACTGGTGACTACCTCTCCAGGCAAATAGGGCTCATAAATTGACACATTTTTCTTAATCTGTATGTAAAGCATGTTACACATCACTGTTACAATGCAGACATCTTAACTTTAAATGAGATGAAAACAAACATAAAATTAGCACTTTAGGGAACCCCCTGCCACTCAATTTGTGTTGGGTTTAACACCTTCTTATTTTATATATCCTTCTACATAAACAGTTTTATATCAGCCCTTTATATGGTGCCTTCAAAGAATTAAATGTTGAGCTGTTTAAAAGCACTAATTAGCAGCTTTAATACAAAGGGGAGCATAGTTATTAGTAGAATCTTGTAAACCTAGAATACCCTTCGGGCCCCATCATTTGTGTGTGAAATAACTCAATAAAAATATTATATTGTTAATCACAAAAACCTTCAAGGGAAATACTAAATCTGGGAAGAAATATAAACTGTACCTTTCCAAACAAAGGAAGAAAAATGACCGTCCACATTAAAGCAAAGCCATAAAACCCCAAAAAGAATATATTCATTGATAAAATGCAGCTTGTTTCCTAGTAAGGGGTTTGCAATCTGTAACCTTATGCACATACAACAACAAACATGCATTAATGGTGTTTAGTTTAAACACAGCTAGTGACATATTTATTAAATTAGCACTTCATTCCTTTCGGTAATGTGCAGAAATGGCAAGGCTTTTGCAAAAGGTAGCTTTTGCTGTTGGTAAGATAATCTTTATAGTTATTGTGGTGCAATGCAAATTATACACACACACACACACACACACATATGTATTTAGGTACTGTTAGAGGTGTTAATAAAGGCATTGGCCTCAATCTCACCCAGATTTTCTTTCTAGATAACTAAAAGTACCCTTAATTTCGTTTGATACATTAAAATTATGTTTGACAATGCTGAGTTTGACTTCTTTCAGTACTTTGCACATGGTTTATGCTAATAGTTAATATTTATGATGCAAGTAAATAATTATATTCTTAAATGTTTAAAAATTACACTTATTCCAACATTTTAAAGGAGGTAGTGTTTCTAATTTATACAATGTAATGGAGCTGAATGGCACTAGATGAAAGAAGAAACCTCCACAAATATGGAGAAAATCTTTTGACTGACAACTAATGCTTAAAACATAAAATACTAAGAATGTCAGAATTTAGAGATGCTAAAAAAAGACATAGAACATTGCTTTTATAGCTTATAGGTTATTTCTTGAGATAGAGCTGAAGACTTTCACCTTAAAAAAATAACTCTGTGCCAGTGCTTCACTGAGAGGTGTTTGATCAGTACTTTTACTTTTAAATTTCAAGGGAAGAACTCAGAGGTATGTTACCCTTCTGAAATTATTATTATTATATCAGTTTTATATGCCATCAGGCAGTATCAATATTTTCATCTGGTATCATTCTTCCCCTCACATTTCCTAGGAAAAAGACTGGGGAGGGGGGAGAGCTCAGCATGCATATTTTAACCAGTATCATCATCACGATCATTTACTGATCTTGGTGCTAGTGGATTTTATATTTTTTAATAGGAAAAGTAAATAAGCATAGTTTCTAATATTTGAGGACAATTTTAAGCAGAAATTTCTCCATAATGAGCAATGTCTATCCTTTCCAGCTAGGGACTACTATGAGAAACAGATTTATTCAAAACTCCAGTATATTTGCTATGAATGTATTTTTAATGTATTTCTCTAACATGAAAGAGCTGGCCAGAGCTTAAACTTTTTTCTTTTGGTACGTCAAGCTTTGCTTTTTACGGTGTTTTATGTTACAACCTAATTAGTATCTTACAGTGCCCTTACATGTACTTAGGGTGTAGGGTTTCACTAAATACACTGAACGTTTTATTTTGGGGGACCTCCATGACACACTCTAAGCAGTTTTAGGCAGGCTAAGAATATGTTTCCAGTCAATCAAGCCTCTAGAGATAGGTTATCCACCTCTGGCTAATGCACTGCTATAAAACCTTCACTGGTTCTGACTGCGTGATACAGTCTGTTATTAAACCCCTTAACCGTGTGCGGCCGTGGGATTCGGAAGGGGGGGGAGGGAGACAATTATTTCCAGTACTTCATAAAGCCTACTTCAACAAATTATGTGAAGATTAACTAATAGCAGCCTCAGCATTGGATGGCTGGCCAAATTAGGTATGACTTATCAGACGGGTGCTTCATCGGCTGCTCTTTAGAGCCTGCCTTTGCAGAGAGGGTCTTTCAATAGACGATGAACCAGGTCTGCACCGCAACAAAAGAGAGATCAAGCAAACGCTGCTTTGAGCTCCTCTGCAGACCGAGCCAGTTTGGAAAGCCAGTGAGGTCTCTGAGTGTCGGCGGTTTTCCTGCTGAGGATTAAATGCGCCTGCACAAAGCCAGGATATCCCACAAATCAAAAGCAGCGGGCAAGGAGAAGGGGCAAGTGATGGGAAGTGCAGTCCAGAGCACCATGATGGATTAGGGAGAGGGCCCTGTGAATGCTCCCTTTTCTGAAGGGGAGATAATCCGTCAACCTCAACAGGGCAATCCTGTCAGACTATACCACGCTGGAATCCCCGGCATCCTCTTTGGTTTTTTATCTGTCCTGTGGAGGGCACCAGCATTCAATGGCAGTTGCTACCCTGGGCATTTGAGGAGGAGCTGAGGAGGAATATGGGGCATGTTTGGGAAAGGAACTATCTTTTGGCCTCTCTGCAAAATGGCTGTATTATCTTCTATCTTTGGAGGGCTGGGCAGAAGCCAGCCCAGGATGTTTTGGAATAGCTGACATCTCTAGCCTTGCAGTAATAAAATGCAAGATAAATTGTTCATGTTTAAAATATCTTAAGATTCATACAGGGCAAGCTTAGTCCAGTACCATGCAGGTAGAGCACTTGCTGCGCTAGAAGGTCTATCTTCTTTCCTCTCTGGAGGAAAACCTAGGAAGATCTAGACTTAAACAGTTTATGTTTAACCATGAAGGGATCACCCTGCTTTCTCTACAAAGACCTTTCATTTCCATCTGGAATGAGTATACGATAACCTAGTCAGACCAGCCTCTCAGTCACCAATCAAAACACTGACTCTTGACATTTGCCTAATTATCTTTTCTCATCATCAGTCATCTCTTGAAGTCTTTGCTTCATTCAGATGCCAGGTATTTCCGAAATTAATCATGTCATTGAAAGCGGCATCTTTTCATGTAAATGGACTTTATTATCTGGATCGAAAAGCTCCCCCCCCTCTCCTCCTTTGAGCTGCAAAAGCCCATTTGTAGCGAAAGTGTCTGAAATCTGACATGCTGCCTTCTCAAGAAAGATTCGTAGTGGTGACCTCCCAGCAAGAGCTAAGCATCCGTCACCGGGAGTGCGTGTGTGTGCTGCTTGCACCCTTGGGCTGGATGCATGCTAATTTGCCCCATTGTTTCGGGGTGAGTGGCTTTCCAGCACTTCCAAACAAAGCCTTTTTGCATAAGCTTCTGCGTGTACAATTATTCTATGTTCACATCATTCCATCATCCTATGTCTATTCTTGATATAAGAGGGGATGGAAATATCTTTGTTTTCTTGTTACACTGGGGATTACAGGCTGGATTTAGCATGTTAGCAAGGCCACTCCTCTTTCATTAAATACTGTCTGACAAATGTTTGGGTCCATAGGATTGATCAGCCCGTTGCACTGCTCATCCTAGCTTTAACTTTCAAAGGGGCACTATCTTCAAACCATGTTGATTCAACAAGAAACCAATCCACAGTAATTGACTGTGCATGCAGAGTATTGCAGGGATGGATGAAGAAGTAGCAATGACAGGCATACTCTGAGGACTTATCAAAGCCTCGGTAGAAGAACGCATTCATTTTTCTCATTAGACTCATATATTAATGAATTCTATGATGGGCAGGATTAAGAGCAGGTCAGCAGTGATGATGCAGTTCTTCATTTTAGAGATTTCACTTTTCAGGTTTGTGGTGATGCATTTAACAAATCCTTTCAAAAACACCCTGTTATTTTATACCCACTGAGCTTCCCTCTGGGACCATCTGAGGACAGCATTATTGTATGTTGGCAAGCTTTATGCTCAGATTTAAACAGTGAAACTTGGGCATCATTTGACTAAAAGGTAGAAGTGGAAGCTTCTCACTGGCCTTCTGTGCTTACACTGTAAGGTACTAAAACCTAAAGGTCACTGGTTTTTATCATCGGCAATGATCTGAACGAATCAGCAAATTTATTAGGAAGTTTTCAGCATTGTGTGCCATGTGAGAGTCATGTTCTGTATTTCCTGTATTTCCTGCTTAACAGTTTAAAAGCACGAACAGACAAAAAGTTGAGATTTTTTAATTACAGGCACACTGTTACCCATCACTGAAGATAGCTATGAGTGTTTAGACGTAATGTATAGATTTTTCATTTTTGGATGCTAAAGGCAGAAAGAAGTAAGGACATTATCTAGTTTGCTTCTCTGTCTAGTAAAGGCCAGAGGACTCCTTGAAGGTTTTTTATGATTCTATACATTTCAGCAGACCTTCCAAAGCTAATGTTAAACTATCATGACGGCAAAGCCACCACAATATTCAGTAAATTGCTCCCATTGCTAAGCACTCTTATGGTTAAAAAATTCCCCTTAATTTCTGGCATGAATTCATCTAGCTTTGACCTCTAGATGTTAGATCTTGTTTTACGTACGTCTTTGTTAAACTGAAGAGCTCTCCATCAAATTGTTTCCTCTGAAGGTTCTTGTATACTCTGGTCAAGTCAATCCTTAACCTTTTCTCTATTAAGCTAAACAGTCTGAGCTTCTTGAGCCTCTCACAATTGTTTTCTAATCCTCACAGTGTTTTCGAGTCCTTTAGCCATTCCCTTGGCTCCTCTCTCTAATTTATCAAAAACCTCTTTAAACATAGGCACCAGAACTACTCCATAAGTGGTCACAACGGTGCCACAGAAAAAGATAATATAACCCGGGCTTACCCCTGCTTACATATCCTAAGGACTGAAGTTACCCTCCCAGCTACAGAGCTAGAATATAGCTGACCAGCCACCATCCTGCCATGTTCTTTCTGGAGCCATCTCATTCCAGAAGAGAGTCGTCCCCTTTTGTAACTATTCCCTGGACTCTGTTTACCCAAAGTTAACATTTTGCACTTCCCCTGGCTCACTGTTATCTTTGTGCATCAGTGTCCTGTCGTCGCTACTCACAGCCTTCCCAGTGTATGTCAGCAATGACTTCGTGTTTTCTGACATCTGTTGAAAATGCTGAACAGCACCCATCCACCAAAGAAATAATGCTTCATTCCCAAATTCTCAGTAAAGATTCCCCATACAGAGTGAAAGATTACCAGCTGCCCTCCCCCCGCCCCCTTGCTAAGAAAATTGTGCACTATAAAGCACAGAGAAGAGGCAATACCCTTATCTCTGCCTGGCTCCTCATGTGTCATGCCCACTTTGGTGTGGGATTTTTCATTCTCTTTTTTTTTTTCTACGCTGTCCTGAAAAAGTACATATACCTGGTCCAGAGACAAGAGGCTGGGAAACTATCACCTCTACCAAGGAAGAGTTAAAACGCTTGTCTGCCTGGTAAAAGAATGTGTGCTAAAGCCGAGATTCATTTAACCAAGTGAAGGCCATTCACAGGAAGAGCAACTCTTGCTTCTTCACATTTAGATTTGCTGTTTTGTGTAGGGCTGCTGCAGCTTTCTGAGATTGACAGGTTGCTCGGTGTTTATCGTTAATTATTAACATTAATTTATTGTTAATTATCATGTCATTATTGCTCTGGAATTACTTTGGTACTAAAGCGATGGGCAGAATCCATTTGTATGAGTAAAAGTATAGGCTTGTCCTAAGGAACTCTAGGAAGGCCTTTTCAAAAAGTAAAAATAATAGAAAACCCTCACCAGCTTTAAATTATTTATCACTATCAATGCATTTAAATGGATTTCCCTGTCCTAGCCATAACATTTATTTTTCTCAGTAGCTTTCCATAGTTCTGGGAACTGTTTTTCACAGAAATGTCTAATTATTATCATTGGTAATTAAATTTATTTATTATGTTTTGCTGTTGCTGAAGGAGCTTCTCATGCCTTTGACACTCTGTCTTGTACACTCTCACCAAAGATGAATGGAGGTATAATTAAATTAAAAAATAAAATTGTCAATGTTGACATTGTTTCTTTTTCATAGAGCAATTTGTAACCATCTCTGATCTTTGTCCAGTTTAAAATTACTTCATTTTTTTTCTATTTTGCAGTTTTTGAACATACTTTTTTTTTGCCTTGGTCTTCTCTATCCCCCCCCCCTTTTTTTTTTTTAATTCATTCCTATCCACAAATTGTCATTTATATTCTGATAACTTTTCAAGAAATCTTGCAAAGCATCAGCTCCAGACTTGTCCTTAGCCTCTTTAGCCAAAATTTGTTATTTCCATGTTGCAATTGGAAAAAATGAGTGCAGTGGAAAAAGAGAAGGTGAAATGAACAAGTGGAAAAGAATTTTCCATCTCAAATAAAACAATATTTTTGGTTGCAAAATATGAAGAGAATAAAAAAAGAGAGAGAGAAAGAGGGAAAGGGAATTTTAAAACTTTCAGTTCTGATGGAAAAAGAATTTGAAGGTTTGAACAAACAGAAGCGTATTTGCAGAAAGATGAGGTTCTGAGATGGGTAGAAAAAGGAAAAGCAGAGGGAATTTTGGAGGAAAAAGAAAAGCTGTAAGTGGCAATTCTTTGTTTTTAGCGCTTGCTTTTTGCCCTTCTTTCATAGAGCGTTAGGACACACAAGGGGTTAAAGGTCCAGGAAGAGAGCTAGGGAAGAAAAATCCCTCTGTTAATTGATCTGCCTGTCTGGTGACGAGGGCCAGCTGAAGCTTGTCAGAAACTGTATGAGCTGAATCAAGCTTGGGGCCCTAAGTAAAATACAGACACCTGGAGCGAGGAGGGGCTGGCTCGCACTGTGCGCAGCTATTTAGTTGTTCTTTTAATGTAGGCAGGGAAGGGAAAGGGTCAAGCAGTGCTGAGCCTGGGCTTGAGAGATGTCAAATAGTTTTTCCTCTGAAAAGAAACAAGGCTAAAGCGTGTTAATGGCATCTAATGCTATTATTGTGAAAGTCTGTGTGTACTTGTGGGCTTGCTGGTGTATGTTGGAGGCACATTTTGGCAATTGAGGAGGCATTGTTGTTTGATAGTCTTACCCATAGGCATGTCACTGGGCAAGCAGCAGTGGAAATTTGGAGTGAAATCTGCACAACTTGATTTCAATTCATGCTGCTCAGGGCAATGTGCTCAGAGGGGATCCTTTACCTCCTGCCCTGCTTCCCTTTCCAAAGGTTGAAGTGATCCAGAGTACATCCTAAAAAACATTTTTCTTTCTCCTTACTCTTGGTTCTGCCTCCAGACTCCTCCACCGATGAAATCTGGCTAGGATTCTGCATGCCACTTTGTTTGACCCTGATGACATAAGTTGACGCATGTACTTTTGAACCTTCCCAAGAATGAATAATATCCCTGCAATAAAATGAAATCCTAGCATTTTTAACCCACCAAGGCCCTGTGATTTTTGGGGCTGGGCATGTCAAATGGTGGCTCAGCCGATGGACGCCTGAAATGGAAGTGGATAGATTTCAACCCCCAAACAAACAAGCCATTGAGACCTGGCACTAGTCTGCTTTTCTCCTGATACCTGTGATGAGCACATTTGAAACACTGAAAGCTTTTTTTCATGGTTAGTGGGAGAAGAGATAGAGAGGACTAAAGAAGGTGAAAAAGAGCAGAGAGACTTGTGGCTTCAGATTTTAAAGGTAGCAACTACCCTAGGAAATCTCAGGGGCTGGGGGAGGCTCGCTGGAACTAAAGCTGCGAACCATCAGGGTTGCTTTGATTCTCCTGTGTTAGGTATAACTTAAAATAGGTCTTTCCCTCCCCTTTGTCCTGAGTTCCCAAAATACTACACTTCAATTAGAGATGGGCCTCAAGGTTACACCAAGTTCAGACTTCCGCCGATTTTAGTGAGGTCAAACCCAGAACTTTATTTGGGGATTTCTTTGCTTTTTGAAGACTTCCGTACACCTGGCTGAGCCCAGGCCATATAAAGGAGGACCAAGACACAAATGAACTGCAACATCATTATTAATGTAAGATCTTAAGCCTTAGTTATGCCATTCCTGCAGCTTTCCCATTTGGTGTCCAGATATGTCAAGAGGAGACCACAAGGAGACATGAGCAGAGCCCTTTTCTCCAAGAGAAGCTGCCAAGCTTCTCCTTAAAATCCTTAAACCCTGTCAAGGCACTGTAAAATACTGAAATGGTCTTTTCTGGAGGAGTATTGTACTTAAATCAGGATGCAGGAATTTGTATTTGGCTGAACCAGTGTGATAACTCTGCATGGCTGAAATAGAAACTGCCAGTATTTATTTGGGTGTATTGTTTGTTGCATGCCATGAATCCTTTTTCCTCTGGACTTCTAGTACTATTCGCATCTATCAATGGAATAGAAGGTTTGCCTAAACACGGTAAATTTACGTATTTGTATTTAAATATTGCACTGAAAATGGCAAGGACTAATAAACACGCATGTTTATTGGAGATTAGGTCTCTCCTCGATTAGGTCATTGTTTTAATTAAAAAAAAATCAGGTTTCATTTTTTTCATTCATTTAAAATGATAAGACTACCTTGAATCTGTCTTTCGCACTTCAATTTTGTTTTGTTTCTTGAAGAGAGGCACTGAGGAGAACTGATTGCAGTTATTCTTGACATTTTAAATGGCCATCCTTTTCCTCTTGGATATGGTACCCAGATGTATAGTTAGAAAGTTAAAGTGGCTCAGCTAAAGATAAGGATGCTGTGAACTTCGGTTTTACAACTCCTGCCTTGGCCTCCCAGCCCAGCTGATTTAGTAGGAATGAGCTTGCCCAGCTCACAGAAATTCAGCCCGGGGGGAAAAGGAGGGGGGGGAAATAACAGTACTCCACAGAGCTCTGCTCCAAATGCACGTAGAAATCTGCTTGACCGGAATGTTGAGAGCAATCCTGGCTCTGCAGCCTCCCCTAAACCAGGGGCCTGGGGGAGCTGCCCACGGTAGGGAAGCTGAGCCTGAGCAGTGGTATGGGCAGGAGCTGGGGTTGCCTGGCTGGAGAAATACAGGAGATGGAAAGATAATAAAAGGAAAGCATGGGGAACAGATTGCTTGAGCAGAATATTTTAGCTTAATAAAAAAAAAAAAGAATCCACAGACAACCCACTCCTCTAAGATTACAGTCCTCTGTATGAGACTGATGAAATTTATACAAGAGAGAGAGACATAACGAAAGAAATTGTTTATTTGTTTGTTTGCCTTTATAAAACCCATTTGGGAGGAACATCAACAAATATACCATACATCAGTTATCTGCCTTATACCAGTTACACTGATGCTGGAGACATCTTTTGTTAGAAATTAATGTATGTAATAAAGTTTTACATTTTTCATATGTTTTGAAGTATGTGGGTCATAATTCTTTTGACTGCATAATTACTTTTCCTACACAAGAAAAATGAGGTGCTTAGTCCTAAGTAAATAACCTCAAAACAAACCAAGAAAAACAGTTGCATCTTTTTTATCTTCTGGGTCTTGCACAATAAATATTTTGTTAGAAACTTAAAAAAAAAAAGTTATATATTCTCAATATAATTTCACTTAAAAAAAAGAAAACAAGACCCTCTAGAATCACATTGAAAAATACACTGAAGTTAGAGAGGAAAAGAAATGTATTATTTTGTGACATTTTAAGGTGCAGATGAAAATAATACTTACTGGAAGGTTTTGTCTGGTTAATCATTTTAGGTTTTCCTCTCTTCACTTCTGGACCATCAAAAAGCTCCAGTAAATTAATTTCACTAGATTCAAGAACATTTAGTGCTCTTGCTTCTCTGCCTCCATACCCTTTAACTGAGCCTGAAGCCATGACTAAAGAGCCAGCGTGATATGCAGACACACGAGAAGGACAGTCCAGTTGAACCAGCAGGCAATGGAAAAACTCCCTCTGCAAATCAAACTGCCTTAATTTTGATTGCTAATGGCAGAAATTGGAAAATGGTGTGATAACCTCCAAAAAATAAGAGTCTGGCTTATATATCATGCCAGTATAGAAGAAGGGGTCGTGCTCTGGTTTTTTGACTAATTCAGGACCATTTTGTTTGTTGACATGGTTTTCTGAGATTTTTGCATGGCGTTACATTGGATTTGTGAACCTCTCTCTTTTTTTATCTTGAGTGCCAGAAACTTTTTAGAAGACTTTTAAAGAAAATAGGACTTGCAGAGATGGCAGCAGCAGCTTAGTAAACCAGTAAACAATTGTATATATGGGGTGCAAGTGGATGCTCTGGCCATGTACCACTGGCAGCAGCTCAGTCCCTGAAGGAAAGGAGCCCTGGAAAAGGTCATAGCCAGTTTGCCATTCCTAATCCTTAAGCACCGAACTAATGTCAACTCAGGGTCACGTAAATACAGATAGGAAAAGGGGAGGAAGGAATGCTTTAGGGGAAAAAAAATCGAGATATGGGGTTTTTTAAACTGAACTGAAATAAGCAACTCTTCATCAGAAATCGGGGAGTCACACTGGGTCTGGCACTGGCTTAAATAAATCAATTAAAGTACTGATTTAAGTTAAACCAATATGCTAGCAAGGCCTTAGGTTTTCATCTTCTGAAGACTTATGTGCATGCTTGGCTGAACAGTGGGAGTGATTATCTGTATAATTCATGGTAGGAATACAGCCCTATTATTTAAGGATTCAGCTTTATAATATACTCTATATTTGCAGATTGTTGCCTCTGTACAGGGCTTCTGTGGATTTGGAGCCACTTGCTCTGGGTAAAATGTATTTCAGACTCCTCCACCCACCCCTTTATTCTGCTCTCATGGTCGTGATTGTTGTCTCTCCCACCTCATCTGCATGAATTGCACTGGTGGTGCTGGTGAGGGACGTGCCACTTCTGTGGAGCCTGGACATTTTTTATAAATATGTAAATAAAATTTACCTTCTTTTGCTGACCCCTCGAAGGGCCATTTTTGGCCTGCAGCAAATATTTATGTGTGAGCTGTAAACCCCTGAAACTGAGGGGTTATAGTGGAAATGCTGACAGAGTATTAAGAGACCTTTAACCCTTGGTTTAGCTGGCCCTGCTATAATTACAGGTCTGTCTGTTATTTTCAATAGCACTCATCATGACCTTGCCTCTATTTTTTAATTATAGTAGAAGTTGTGAAGGGAATTATTACTAAGTTGGGGGTTCCCCCTCTCTCTGAATTCAATCTTTATTAAACATGTAAAGCGCTGAAGAGGCAGGATTGGGCTAATAGACTTTTCCCTCCCTTTCCCTCCCTCCTTTCTGGACTGTGGTTCAAGTTGTGCATAAGCCCTGAGTAAAAGCCCTGTGATTTGAGCCTCCCAAATCCCCTGTGAGCACTGAAACTGGCTGTACAATAAGCATCAAAGGTTAATGAACAAGGGAAAAAAAGTTGACATTTTATTTGGTAATGATTCTGGTGCTTGAAATCCGAATGGAAAAGATGAGATCCAGGAGAAGGTCGCTTTTTCTTTTGTCCTTCACTGAGTTTTTTTTCCAAAACCTCCATGTCTGGAGGAGGCAGGTCCTATCAAACCCCAGAAATGTCTGTTTAGGAACGTTTGTGATCACAAACAACTGGGCTGTATCTTGCAGCTTAAGGAAACCAGCTGGAATACATTTTTCAAGCAGCACTGTCAGTCCCTGCTCTGGCTCCCCCCTACTTTGGGGAGGGAGGGAACTCACTGAGGCGATGATATCCAGCCCCTTTCACTGCTGACCCATAGCAGTTCAGCGAGCTGCTGGCACTCAAGGTGGAAAAATGCCCCATTCTCCTCGGCTGTGCAATGTCCCACTGGGTTTTCACAGTTGGCCCCTGCAGAAGTTCCCTCAGCCTCGGCTGCCCAAACTTAATGAGGCTGAAGGTGCCCACCAGGTCTGCAGTGTGCAGGGAATCCCCAAGGAATAGGGATATTTTACAGCTTGGTGTACCATTGCTAAAGGGATGATAGAGGGATGTATGTTTCCCTGGCTGGTGAACAATTCCCAGCAGCCCAGCAGTAGCCTGGAAATCTCCACAGAGGCAACAGCAGCACCCATCCCCAGTATCACCATGGGACTCTCCTGAGTCATGCATGTCAGCATGGGTAGAGCAGTGGAGGGGCCACATATAGCCTGGAGAAAGGGAGATCCTCCATCCTAAAGTTGCAGTCTTTTGGGATGAGCACTGGCTTTTCTTACCATGAGACTGACCTAAACTCTGTATTTTGCATACGCAAACCCCCTGACACTGAAAGAAGGCAAGCAGAGAGAAAAGTCATGGTCTAGGAAGAGCACAACAGATCCTTGCATTGCAGCACAGGCATGTTAAAAACAAGAGGATGGCAAGAGATGTACTTCAAAGCAGATTTTCCTGGTCTCCTCTGGCTTCCTGCTCATATCCTCAAAATGAGCCCCAGGAAGGGTACAGGCTTTGTGTTGGCCCTTATCCCCCTGGGGAAGGGGACCTTGGCTGTTCTTTCAGTATCTCCCCATCAGATCCACAAATTGAACCTATGGAGCAGTTTAGGTATTTTCTTTTTTAATAGGAGTGATGGATTGGCCTTCAGTGGCTGAATGACCTTTCTGTTCCAGTCTAGGCAGCTGTGAAGGGTTTGAGAAACATGACTGGATCAGGCCCTTAGGAAATGCTTTCACTAAAGCACTTTATGTACATTTGGGGAGCTCATGAATCACTGGGCTTTGCAGATAACTTTACCCTTAAAATATAGGTGATTATATTCATTTTAATATTTACCCAGGTAGGATACAAAGCGTGTGGCCATGAGGCATAGAGTGGCGGTGAGCGATGGCTTGTCTGCATTGTTTATAGATGAGTAATTAGAGCTGCTGTGCTGAAGCTGTGGGATGGGGACCAAACTGGCAGGATATTTATTTACATGACTCAGTGAATGAAACTGAGTTGGAAGCATAACTTATAGGTGTTATTCTTTCTCTCCCCACTCCAGCTCCCCTGCCCCAAAAAAACAGTTTTGGAGTATCCATGGCTACTTAATGCTGTATCTTCACACTACTTATTTTGAACACCATGTTCCTTTATTGAGGTGAAAGGAAAATGAATTAGCAAAAGCTGGCATAGGTAATTAATACTGTGTGGGCGAGAGAGGGAGAACACTTTTTAAATGGCTTGCATTACATTTATAATTCTGTTCTGTGGTGTTCACTGCTTGTAGTTATGGCTAAGGATGCTCACCTGCCCCTCATCTTCCACCGCATACCACTGACTGCCTTCTCCAGTTCGATGATGTTGAATCTTTTACCTTGAATAATTTAGACCTTAAATTAAGTATTTACACTTAAGTATTGCTGATATGCAATTATCAATAAAAGAAACAGCTTCTTGTTGATCAAATGTGTGAGCTTTCTTCAGGAAAAGGTGAGAATTTTGAGAGACAAAATTTTACAGTGAAGTCACCTCTGTAGGATTAACCAATCTTATCAGTGCTTCCCCAGAATATTTTCTCCTGCTTTAAAGTGTACATTGACATGGAAATTATTATTGAAAGCAGGACTGAAAGTAAGGCATTATTCTAAGAAAGAAAAAAACTCTTTTTTTTTCCCATAGGTCCCATGTTTTAGACTACTGAAAAATGTGTAAAGTATATGAAAATGTAGACCCTTGGCTCCAAAATGACAATAGCATTCCTATTCCCAAATTGGTTATGAGAGTGGGTTTCCACTTTTCCACCTGCTTCAATTAAATCAATAACTCATCTGTACACTATCGTTTTAACTTTTAGGGTGGAAAGAATTGTAAGGGAAATGTGGCATAGAAAGGTTAAGCTTACACATGGTGGCACAAAAGGAAAACATGAACTGGGACTGGAGTCTCACCAAGCATTGGGTTGTTTTGGTTTATGTGCTTCTTTATACCTAGCTCTTAATTTGCAGCATTTGTTAAAATGCTGAATCGCAGGTTGCTATTTTCATATACCTGTCCAAAACACATGGACTTACGTTTACAAATTAATCACAAGTATGTCCATGCTATAAGCCAGTGTTTATTTCCTTGTTTTCTGGAATGCTGACAGTTGGATAGGTATGCTCTATTGCTACACACTATGAATATTCCCTGTATCTTTCCTTTTAAAAGGTATTACGGCTTTATTATAAGTATCTTCATAAATCTGGAGAAGTAAGCAGGGGAAAGCGTGAGCTGGCCAGAACTCTTCTCTATGTGTCTCTTAGACAGAGCTGCCCTGTGGCAGGGTGGCCAGGGGATAACTTAGCCAGGTCACTTGCTCTCCATATCCTACTGCTTTTTTTGATCTAAGTGCTTCTTCTGCCCTTTCCACTTCCCATAACCTATCAGGGCTGGCTTGGATATGCGTATACATAGAAGCAATACTGGACCATATTCCTCATTTTTAAGTCTATTAAACCCTAAATCAAGACCACTCATACTTGGCAGTGGGATCTGCCTTACTTTCTTTCTTTCTTTCTTTCTTTCTTTCTTTCTTTCTTTCTTTCTTTCTTTCTTTCTTTCTTTCTTTCTTTCTTTCTTTCTTTCTTTCTTTCTTTCTTTCTTTCTTTCTTTCTTTCCTGTTGGTATCTGTTGCTACTAAACATGGTACTTGTTGAAGGCAGTTTGTTTTGGTTTTTTTTTTTTTTTAATATATAAAATGTTCAGAAACAGTTATTTCCTTTCTGAAGAAAGTTATTTGCTCTTCTGTAATAATTTGTATATTCCCTAAATGCTGTAGAGATATTCTTCTTGCTAACTCTGCCTTAAATAAAATATAATGAAGGAAACCACTGGCTGTATGTTAGAGCAGGTCAGTAAAGGGGCAAGTTGATTTATGCTTCCAAATGCCATGAAGCATTTAAAGGCACATTGGCTTGCAAGGATGTGAGGAATCCTCAGTTGCCACTGGCAGGCACAGCAGAGCAGCACCCCCCACGCTGGCCTTGTGAGGAGGCTACAATCCACTGCCCACACCATCCTGTGCAGAGAGATGCTACTGGTCCCAGTGCAAAAGCCAAGACTCAGGGGAACTCATGCTTTCAAGTCATTCATCTGCTTCCTGAAATCCTACATGATCTATCCAAGTGCCAAAGTAAATGAACAAATCACATTTTTAATGTTTTGCTCATTTTGTTTGATAGATTGCCAAGAGAGAAATTTCAAGGGGTCTACAAGTCATTCAAGTGAAAGAGTGACTTTCTGCTGTGTTTTTCATGTGAGTAAAATGCAGATCTATAAAGGATTAGGAGTCTTTATTCAGAATTTGAACTTTAACATTCCTCAAGCTTCAAATTTTTAATCTTCAAAAGAAAGTAGTCATTTCATGGTGAGTTATTAAACGTGAATTATTTATTCCACCAGTAAATATGTAATTAGGCATATTTTGAAAATCTGTAATTAATCCCTCACCCCTTAAACCCATAAGAAATGCTAATATGCCTCTGAGGTAAGGCAGGTTTCTATAAAGGGCATTATGTAAGCTGTTCTGATCTGTTGTATAATTATGTTTGCTGTCTGTAGTGGAAAAAAAATCCTAGTGAGAATTTGTTGTGGAGGAAAGGGAAGAAAGGGAAGAAAAAACTTCACTCCTCACTGAGCAGGAGGCAATTATTAAATGGCAATATATCCAAAGCTTTTCATTTGGTTGGATTGGGTTTCAAAGGGTGCGGTGCATGCATTGGGCAAGAAAATCAAAGCTGGTTGTCTTATTCCTACTAGATGCAGCAAACTATCAGCCCTGCCTCAGTAACCCCACAGCCAAGGAGCTATTTTGGCCTGGCTACACCCACAGTTTAGCACGACTGTTGTTGCCCTTTTATCCTCTTGTTCCAGTACCTTCCCCAATGGATTTTTCCCGATAAAACAGGGAGATCTTGAATCCAAGAAGTATCTTTTGAACCATGTTCACTTTTTCATCTTGCATCGTGATAACACAGTATAAAGAAGTATAACCAAAAAGAAATATATTTATGGTTTTATATGTATATGAAATATGACTTTCTGGCTTGCTTTTGCAGCAAGGAAATCTGTTGAGAAGGAAGTTTATCCGACCAATTTTACCATTGTGGAAAGCCAAAGAGCAGATTTCTAAGCTCAAACATGGTTTTAGTTTGAAATGATTAGCCATATTTTAAGAACCTTTCACTAACAGCAAGTGCCAGAGCTTTGTCACTTTGCTGTAAGAGTCTCTTGTTGACATTTTAACTTCATTGAGAGGACAGGGACAACCTCCTTGAGTAGATGAAAGCCCTTTTGGTCAAAATTGGGCATTTTGGCACTTAGGATTGGACTTACAGGGCTCCATAAGGGGCCAGTACACATCAGAAAAGATTATATAAATTTTCTCAAAAAACAAGTAGACAAGTTCATGCAGATATGTTCGTTGGTGATTAGTGAATACAACCACCTGACTACAGCCTCAGAAGAAGTAGGTTGCTGTTTTCCAAAACAGAGTATCAAGGGAAATATTTTTCTGTATGATGTGGATGATTTTTAATACTTAACCATTCTCAAAGTCTTAATTATTGAGCTTATTAATTCATTATTTTCTTGCTCACACCAGTGGCGGTATGTGGAAATTTTATCTCCTTTTTCTCCCTGCAGCTTTTTACTTTTGTCCCAAGGCAAGAACCTTAGGTCAAACCTGTGGCCTCAAAATTATCTGGCTTTAGAAGCCCTCTGAAAGAAACACCTTTAAATGTGTGCTGAACTTGTCCATCGCACTCGAGAGCAGGCAGCATATGCTGACTCAGTACTTGATGAAGAAAGCCAACCAGAATTTGGGCATCCATAAAGCAGATGTACAGCCATTTCTCTTCTGAAATGTAGGCAACTTCATGTTAGAAGGGTTGTAGCTCCTAAAACTCTGCAGTAAGAAGAAAGTGCCTGCAGAAGCTAAAAAAAACCCATCAGGCTGCTCCTCAACAGGAACATATATGCCTGAGTCAATCACATTCAGTGGTACAGCACCACTGAAGTGAACATGCCTTCTTGTAGTCTGAATTACTTTAAAGCAATAGGAAATGCAGTATTCTGTAGAAGCTGTTGACCTCCTGGTGAATTTGTCATGGGTATTTTAATGTTTGTCATCTTTATTAAAGACCTTGGAGATGTGAGACGATGTGAGGATCCCAGCTTTTGTCTGAATCAAGCAAGTGTACCAACAGGGAAGATGCTGCTTCACTGGGGAGAAAGTCTGTGAAAATACACCCTGCTCCACTGTGGTTTTTCTTCTGAAAGCCTTTAATGCTTAGGCACTCTCTTAGGAGAAAAACAAGGCACTTCCAGGGAGTCATTTATGCCACCTTAAATAGATGTGTTGGCTTTTCCATACCCATTAGCCCACAGCAAATGACAAGACATCTAATTTTCTGGTGCATGAATAGTTGACTGAAGTGAGTAGAAGCCCAGGTCAAGCTCTGAGAGAACCTAGCCCACATGGCAATTGCAAAGAGCTTCATATGTATCATTGAAATTTTATTATTTTCTAAGTACAGATGATAATTTCTGGGGTCCTAAATGATGAGTATTCATCACTGGCGTTTGGCAAAGCTATGTCTGCTTATTTTTATTTCAATTACACATAAGTCAAAAATAGTCTTGTTTGTATTTTAAGGCACAGCAAAGAGGGAGTATAAATTCCCATAATGTGAGCTTTTCAGTGAGGTTTCATTTCAGTTTTCTTTGTTCACTTTGTAAAGTGAATTTACAATAGAAGTGCTGCCAATGGTCATTATAGCCAAAAGTATGCTGGCTTCAGCAATGGAGAGATAAACCTCTCCTCAGATGGTGCTTTTGGTGCAGAGAAGTGTCTGTGTCAGCAAAACAATCCTCAAAAATGTAAAGGACTGCTGCAAAGAGGAAGGGAATAATCAGATCTCCACGCCTCCTGAAGATAGGACAAGAAGTAATGAGCTTAAATTGCAGTAAGAAAGATTCAGGTTAAAACCCTCTTGTGATAAGAACAGCGATGCACTGCAAGACACTGCCTGGGGAGGTGGCAGCATTTCCAGCACTGAAGGCCTTAAAACCCTAAAGATAAGCATTCTGTCACAGAATGACACAGGTGCCATGGGCCAGGGACGGGGCTGGTGACCTCTGGAAACCCCCTCCAGCCCTCTGAGGTGATGACTTTTCAGGGTTATGCACTTTGGGATGGTCTGCGATGTGAAACTCTGGAAGAGTTGTGCCTGTCGGAGATTTTAATCTGTGATAGAAGCTCCATGTTGTTAGGTCTGGGGAAGTCTGGAGATGGTACATGAGTTTGGAGGAAATGAGAAGGAACACACTAGCATGCCTAGTTTCAGGAAAAAGTAATTTAGGCAAATTGGGTACCATGAAGTCCGAGTCTTTCAATGGATCGTTTCCTTGTTTTTCTGATGAACTCTCAGGGTACATCACTGCCCAGCTTTCTTGTTGGCCACAGATATCCCTGGGTGAAAAAGTAGGAGAGTTGGAGTGTTTCATTTGCACTGTTCAGCAAAGCAGGAGATTGCCAAAACCTTGAGAGGAGGGAAAAAGGGATGGGCATGGGGGGAAGTACAGTGGAAAAAGAAGGGAAATTGAAGCATCAGGAGCCTTTAGAGGGCAGTAAGAATCCTTGGAGGGGAAAAAAAAGGGGGGAAAAAAGAAGGCTGTAGTGGATGAGAGATGGAAGAGGGTGTTAAAGGGGTAGCTGACAGGAAATGTTCCAGGATGTTGGCTGACAAACCTCCTGACCACACTGAACTTGCCAGGGATTGTTTATACCTGACGGGTTTCTAATAATGCCCATGAACAGAGCTTTTGCTGATAAGCTCAGGTGAATAGCAGTGGTATGATAAATATGTTTCTACTTGCCCCCTGCCAAGATATTAGTGGAAATTTGGTGTTGTCTATCTTTTAAACTCATGATGGCATGATATGCTTTCTTGGTATAAATATAAGGAGTCAGTAAAACAAATGAAACCCAAAACCTTGAAATCCTACCAAGTGCTTCCCTGCGCCACTGGATGGTTCCTCCCTGAGGAAAGAAACAGATTCCTGGTCCCAATATGTAAATTTGTGTATGTGTTCATCCATGTTTGTGTGGTGTGCAGGCACCATACCAGGGGTGCATGTAACCTGAAGGAAGAGGTGGAAGCAATGGAATGAGCCCATGCGCCTGCTGCTCCGGAGGTGCTGTCACCACCACAGTCCCACCCTCAGTGATAACTTTCTTGAGAAAACTTTGACTCCCAGGCAAGCCGGGAATTTCCTCCACATGAGAAAATCATGTCTGAATTTTGCCTCTTCACACTGCAAGCAAAACTCCCAATTTTATTTGCCAGGTGTTTCTCAAGGCAGTATCCCCTACCCTATCGAAAGATGCTCTTACGTCATCATTCATTAAAAATTTGCTGTATGATAATTCCGTTGTGCCATTGTATTTCAGCTTTCTGTGTTTAGTTGCTCATAGTAAAATCGCTTTTACACTTATATGACTGCACGGGGCAGATTAATGTGCTGCTGCACATAAACGCTTGCCTTGCCAACTGGTCCTAGTTAGTTGGTTTGAGTGGAGAACCATGGGAGAGATTTGAAGTGAGAAGGCATACAAATCTAAAGCCAGGATCTAACACGACATTAGCTGCTTTGCTAGCTTATCCGTGGGTCCCCACTTCCCAAGTATGTTACATATAATTACTACATTGCGTTTTTAATTATGTTTGTTTTCCTCCTTGCAGTGCCCATTTCTTAACATTTCTTCTTCAATGTATATAGTACCCCAGCAACATCCACATTTATAATTACAGAAGATAAAGTTATAATATTCCTGAGGCAAAACTGCATTTTAACAACTGTGCTAATGTGGAAAACAACTTGTGCAGAATAAATATGCCCTACAATTAGTGGTATGCCGACATTTTTCATGGTTACCTTACATATAAATAAACTCAAGCCACTGACATTTTTCCTAAGGGCTTTTATCTCTGCAGCCCCAAAACTGCAGACAGATTTGTTGTAAGTAACACTATCGCCATAATAAGTTTGAAAGCCCATTATTTTTTTAAAAATTCATCTGCTTTTACATCTGCATAGCTTGGGGCTGGGCCAGTGGGTCTGATATTGTCTGTCTGATGAACCATGGGCGCGTCCTGGGCTCCCCGAAGCCTATCATTTGGCTGAGGCTAACAGGAGGTGACTGGGCAAAGCCGTTTCACCTGAGGGTGGGCCAGGTCACAGGTCACTTGTAATAGCTTCTCCATGCATCTCCAGACCTGTAAATGAGACCAGAGCCTGACTCACTCCACTACACTTTCTTTGTCTTAGACGGATGCTCTAATCAAACAAATTACCTACCCCGTGATCACAGCCACTGAGCCAGAGATGGTTTTGCAGACGCTTGTCTGGAGCCCTCCAAGCCTCCTCGACCATGCAGTGCCGCTTAAAAGAAAGGGCTAATGTTTGTCACCAAAGGTAATAAAAAGATTGCGGTCACTTGGCTAAGCTGGCCTCGGAAAAAAATCCCCAGAGACACCGTGGGACACAGTGTGACACACACAGCATAGCAAAGGGCACGTATAGGAAATAATGAAGGCTCTGGCTGCCCCCAGTGTGGGGGTACACACGCTATGGCTCTATGGACCCAGCGCATCTCCGTAAAGCCTAAATGCTACATCAGTAAGGGAGTAGGTGCACCTTACCTCTGGGTAGGATTGCTCTCTGCTTGGGTTTTTTTCCCTTTTTTTAGAGGGGAAAAACACTGAGATGGGTAAAAATCTCATGGGAAGAAGGTGAGCCCAACCATAAATAACTGGGCTCATCCAGCACCAATAGAGAAAAGCATACAGGCGTGGCTTGTTTATTGTAAAAATCAGCCTTAGGCAAAGGATTTAAAACTGATCAGCCTGCTACAAACATATTATATTAGTCTTGTATTTATTTATTGCACAGTCCTTTAGTTTTATTTATTGACTGTCATTTTGTACTGTACTGCAGGCAGTGCTGTCACTGTATTTTCTTAAATCTTTCACAATAAATTTGTAAACATTAAAAAATCCCAGCTACCCCGTATTTTTATCCTGCGTTTTCCAGATATTTTGGCTTTTGTAGATGTAATGTCAGTTGTTTACTTGATTCTGACTCAAAGGAAAAAAAAAACAAACCACCACCCTAGGTACTTTCTAGTTTCAGATGTTTTGTGTGATTGTAAAAGAGAAAGAAACCAGTTTTGACTGAGAGAATGAGCTACTGCAAACAATCTGTTGCTAATATAGTCTAATTGCTAGTGATATTTTGAGAAAACAATTAAATTGGAAGTGGGGTTACTTTGGTGTTTATTGTCTGTGACAGCTTCTTTTGGAAACAGGCTCAAGGGCTGCTGAACTGAGGCCGTGATGATGTGTGAATAATACTTATCATCAATACAGAGCCAGCCAGCAAAGCAGGGAATTACAAAATGAACAAACTCACCTGTTAGACATGTCAGGATGGGCAGGGAGCTGCTACGTGGTCACAGGTGGGTCCTTCCACTTACCCGAATTTGCACCCTGCAGCATCAACATCCTTTTATGGCACTAGGAAGTGGGGTGAAAGATGCTTAGGTGCCCCCTGGGTTTACAGCTAAAAAGTCTGTATAAATTTGGTTGTTGGAGGGAAAGGTACCATATACTGGAAGAAATACATTTGAACCGTGAGTCTAACAGCTCAGGGGAAAAGTCTGGGCAAAATTCCCATGGATTTTCCCGCATCCAGGTTTTCACTGCCGGTTGTCACTGTGATTAGTTCAAGGTGTAAACAGACGTGCCCTCTGCAAGCAGATGTGCTAAAAGAAGAGGTTGTCACCCACCACCAGGCATCCCACTTCTTCTTCAGCACCCTCTGGTGGAAAACAGCCCCTGTCCCTCCCCACCAGCAAAGCTGCTCACCTGGGTCCATCCAGCCCCATTCTGAACACCTCCAGACAATGCTCCAAAGACTTCTGCTGAGATGAAGCCATTCCTGTGTAACCTCCATCTGATGGTCTGCAGCCATCATAAAGAAGCTGAGTGGGCATAAAAGGGTTGCCTTGAGGCTGCCAAAATGCTATGAAGGCTTCATATAAACCAGTGATATGGTTGTGTCAGCAGTATTTAATTGAGTTCTTGTCATGCCATCACATACAAGCTACCACAGAAATGGCATTAAAGAGAGATGGTGATTTTCAGTTCAAAGAGGTCAGATCTTTGGAAATATGTGACATTGTAAAGTGGTTACAATGGTTCGGTTACTGAACTTGGTATCACTGGAAGAGGTCATCACCAGCCCCAGCCCACACCATCCCAGCCTTCAGCAAGTGCTGAGTGTGTGTTGCTGCTCCTCAGTGTCAAGAAGTCCAGGCATGGCAGAGAGGACTATTTAACCCCATCTATGTACTGGTTGGTGAGTTGCAGAGTTTGCATTTGCAAGCTTTTCTACTGTGGCAGTAAGTCTAGGAAACACATCTTTATATCTCCTATGAGAACACTAGCGTTCACAATATCTTCTGGCTCCAGAAGCTGGAGATTTAGGAAAAGCATCAGCTGCCATCTAAGTGGGAACAAAATCAGGTGAAGGGTTTTGACAGTGAGAGACAGTGTCTCAGGAGCTCTCTCATTTTTGTCCTCTGTGCAGAACTGCTTGCATCAAGACCTTAAAACCCCTCTGTAAAAGCTGTTTGTGTGAGAGCAGATGGTATTTCATTGTCTTTTGCTACTGATCTTGAATTATCAGCCTTTATAATGAAAATGCCAATTCAGCCTTGACTGTTCTGCTATAACTCTACTAGGACCACTATAATGCACACACCATATATACTGAATATTTATTATGGTACTGTGCATATTATTTATTGTATATGCAGCATATTTTGTAGGTGAAAAATGATACCTTATCTAAGTCAATAAGCATAACCCGGAAAAATATGGCAGAGTAATCATGTGATCCATAATTGACATCTGCTCTCCAAAGACTTGGACAGAATCTGAATTTTCAGCATGCACTGGAAATGCTCTTCTGTTTGCTGGTCTGGGCATAACCATGCCACTGCTCTCTCCGGCAGCTCCATCAGTCTTCTGCATTTCCATAATTCCCTGGGTGCATAGAAAAGCTGGGCCAGGCACATGCTGAAAATATTTCAAGAAGTTGCAAAAAAGTGCTGATGTTTTTCAGTGTCCAGAAATAAGAGAAGGAAGCAGGTTTTTTCTGTCCAAATGCTAATGAAGACCAGCCTGTGCTCATCCTCAGGGTTTTCATAGATTCACAGTGGGATTTTATGTGTACATGTGTGTTCATGTATATATGAGTGTATCTTCTGCTCTGATTTCACCACTCTGTTGGATATCACCACACAGCCTGGATGTTGCCAGACCAGTGAAATCTCTGCAGCCTCACCCCCCTCCAGCACTGACTCTTTGGATCAATCCTATCATAAACCCCCATTTCATGAATGTGCTTTTTCTGAGACAGCATCCGGGTTCCTTGCATGTACTTTGAACAATATGTGGTCAAATTCCTGAGAAAAGAGGATTTGGGGTGTGGTAGTCAATGGTTTTTGTCACTTTTTTGTCACTGCTCCTTCTGGTCATGAGAAACTCATGGGGCAGTGAGTGATCTGGCTGCATTCAGGTCCTTTTAATATGTTGTCTCATCAGCCTAATCATTAATCAGATTTCCAGACTTAATGTATCAATGGGATACACAGGCATCAGTGAACAACTCCACAGAGGAGAGGAGGGATGTGGAAAAATCCACAGAAATTACATATTAGGTAAAGTCATATCTGATCTACAGAGACTTGACTGCATTTTTGGAGAGTAGAAGGGCGGTGAAGCTGGAATTTGAGAAGTGGAGTTGTGTGAAGCCCCTCACTTCAACAAGCACCACAGCCTGGGAAGTTTTCCTTTTGCCATCTTAATTTTTCCTGCTTTTGTGGATTCTTTAGTGTCTGCTGCTGCAGCTGGGAGAAATCTAGAGGCGTCTCAGCCCCTTGCAGCCTGGCTGCAATATGGCATCCTTGCACGTGTGGGAGGGAGGGCGAAGGGGGAGAGGAGAGGATGAGGAAGGGTTTATCAGAATAAACAACAGCGGGGACATAGCAAGAGTTTTTGAACAAGCGTCCAAATCACATTATCGATGGCATCTAGAGACCAGCACACATCTTTATTGGTGCTACTCTCGCTGCAGGAACGTGGCCAAGTTTGTCTCAGCATTTTGAGCTGGTCTTCCTTCTCAGTGACTTTTTTTTTTTTTTTTGGATAGATAAGGCTCTGTTCATATCACACTTAAAAGCAATAGCTGAAGAGAACAGAGGCTTCACCACTTTGATATGCAAAAGACAACAAATTTTATGTATATATGAGGGGAGCTAATCCTGCTCTCACTGAAGCCTTTTGGAAGATTCCCAGTGACTTTGCAGAGACTTTGAATTATGGCCAGCTTTTGCTTTTTTTTTTCCTTCCCCTCTTGCAAGATGTCAGGAATAAATATTTTAATTCAAAATGGCACAGCAGTGCCTTGCAGTGCTGCAGGCCGGGACCCTGTCCCCAGCAGCCTCCGGCACTTTTCCCAGAAGCGAGGCATGCAGCCGGAGCACGGCCCTTTGGCGAGCACAGCCACACTGGGGAGGTGCCAAAACATTGCAGAGCAAGGCCATCATCAACTAACAAGCAAGCAGGCTGTTTTATACATTCAAAACTCAAAAAAATATATATAGTTCAGTTGGCTCAGTGAACTGCTGAGGAACCTGTATGCTGATTGCAATATGCTTGCTATGGAATAAGACACAGGAAGTCATTTTAGAGATAATTTTAAAATATTTCAGGCCCTCTGGGTATGCCAGATCAATGGCAATAATGCCAGCAATCAGTGCTTTATACCAAATAACCAAACCCGGTTTGGTTATGCTGCCCTTGCCCCAGGAGAAGTTGGCAGCCACGCAGAGAGGACGATGGCTTTACTGAGAGCAGGAGAGAAATAAGGCTTGTGAATAGTGGCTGCAAAAAAAACCCCCTCTTTGGAAATTCGTTGAATTTTAAGGAAAGCAGCTTATAACGTGCAAGAGGGACAATGCTGTTATGTCGCAGTGGTCCTGCTTGTATGTCTAGCCTGGGAGCTGTTGTGAAGGCTTGTAGTCTGTATCCTGGGACTCAGTGTTCCTTGGAACAGTGCTGGAGTAGTCAGTCATTTTATACACCCAGCATGTGCCCATACATATGGATAGGCAGAGACATGCACGTACATTTACATATATGTCTGTGTAAATCTGTATATGCATATATGCATATATGTGTACATATGACACATTGCATATTATTGAATATACATGCCATACCTTTGTATGCATGCATACACATGTATGTCTGCTAAGCCTTCTGGGCATTTTTATGAGAAAAACAAAATGTAAGAATAACCTAGATAATGTAGGTAACGAACAAAATATAATAAATATGCATATTTAAATACATTGTGAGCCTTTGCATGTATACAAATGTATAGGTGAAACAGTTTCATGGATATTTTACCTTTTTGGGTAATGTAGGATGAACCAGATTACATAGTGATCATAGTGGATAATTGCTACAAAGCAAATTAGAGCAACCAAGTTATCCTCCTCATATATGGGTCAATTTAAAGACATAGTGTCAGTCATGTTGTGACCAGCCTCCCCAGGAGGAGTTCTGCAAATGGTACTTGGAAATGTGCTTAGAGAGATGGTCTTTGGCTTTGAAAACTGTCTGGGCTGCCTCGGTGGGGTGGTGCAGGCAGCACCCAACACCCCCAGCACCACTCACGCTCCAGCTCTCCGACAGCAAGTGTGGTCTCAACATGTGCACATCAGCTTTAGGTATGCTTGGAAGTTTAAAAATGAATCATCATTTCCTAAAGGTCCTACCTCCTAAATGCTTCTACTCCACTTACTATCACATCATTTAAGTATCCTAGAATGGTACTAGGAAACATCAGTCTCTGGCCAAAAGAATCAGAAGTGCAGCGTTAAGTTTCTTCCCAGGGATACTTAGTCTTGATGACTGTCTTCCAGGTAAAGCAGAAAGAGATCCTGCCAAAAGGGGTAGAGCAATATTTGTCCTGATTTCTGATGGCAGTTGTTGGCATGCTGCTTGGAGCGGCTGGTACCCTGCTTATGTGAATTCTGTTCAAGAAAAGAAACATGATACTGGGTAGAAAAATAATAATGGGAAAGTTGACAGCGTTTCTGAAAGTCAAACAAGCGTCTCTGACTTCACTGTGTCATCTGGCTAATGCTGAAAGCTAATGCTGAGCCTGATTTTCACAGGGATAAACCCAAACCACCAAACATGGCTGATGCAAGCAAGTCACAGCGATAGCCAGGCAGTAGGTTTTGCAAAAGCCCAGCTTAGACAGATGCTCTGTATAGTCCCTGCCCCCCAAAAAAATGAAAAGCAGAGATCACTTCAGTGTCTTACAGGGTCAAAAAAATTGAAAAGGAGTGGCTTGTTAGTAGGGACAAAAATTGGTTTGGGCTTCTCAGGAAACAGCATGATTCTCCTTCCCTGTGGTACTCAGTTCCTCCAGTATGTGCCCACAGGTGCTGTGAGCTGTGGGGTCTCAGCTGCGAGAATTCCTTCACCAGAGGAGCTCTCCTGGGCACGGGAAATTTTCCTTTTCCCCTTACTTCCTGGTGTTTGAGGACTTAATTTGTCAAGCCCTTGCTTTTGAGCAGGAGAATAGCACAGTCCTGTGAGAGTGATGTGGGATGCCCATCCCTGTGGACAGGACTGGAGAGGGATCAGCAGGCCATTTCCCAATGCTTTGCAGATGCCCTCACTGAATGAGGGTGTGGGGAGGAAATCCTGGAGACGTCAGAAATGCCAGCAGTTAAGGAAAAAGCACACTCACATCTGCAGCTGATTTAACCATATGAATAAATGGTAGGTTCCTCTGGCACTCCCAGCACAAATAATTAAATGGTGCATTTGGGTTCTAGGACACCAAAATACAGAGGGATATGCGAGAGAGTGACATGTATGTATTTGTCCCAAATCATATGTTTATCTTTTTTCCCTCTATGCAATTAAAATTCATTAATAACCATATGACTAAAATAAAAGCAGGGCAGCGGGGCTGGACTGGGCTGTGCGTCAGACTGGATGCGCAGGGAGCTGGGGGCTGCTGTGCCTGGTGTGAGACCGGGCCTCTGGTTTTATTTAGGGCCACGCCTTGGCAGCTTTAAGACAACACAATGCAATTACTCTGACCACAAAATGTTCTGCAAGAGCCTGATGGTCCCTGATGCCACCAGGAAGGGAGATGCTGGGAGCAGGCCAGCCTTGCCAAATCTTCTGCAATGGGGCTGTCAGCAGTCATCTCAGGCAGCCCCTAGATGTTAAGGTGAGCTTAACTCCATACATATCTGCCAGACCCAGGGATTCATTTCCTGTAATTACCTGCTTTTTTCCTGTGAAGGTGTACAGCTGAGGATGTGTGAGATGGATGCTGGCATCCAGAGCCTGAAAAATGTTCTTTCCTCCTCTTGAAAAATCTTTGCCGATGCTGGGAATCTGCTGCCCCTGTTCAGGTGAAGCTCCCTTGGCACTTTTTCCTAGGAGTAATGAAGACGTCAAGCCTTATATGGATTCCATTATTATTTTGTTTTATTGTGTTGTCATTTTATGAGGGACTTGAGGCCCACAGGGAGCAGGAAGGCGATACCAACTAAGCCAGGGTGGGGAGCAGAGGAGACACGTCGAGGCTGCCTGGTATCAGGGAATGATTTCATCCAGAGCCCTATTGTGGCAGGGAAACAATTCCCGTTTACCAACAGGCCCTCTATTGTGCTGCTGGTGCCAGAGGAGATCTGTGGCTGAGAAGGGTTGCACAATTGCCAGTGTGGTCCGTGCCAGAGCCCTCGGCTCCATGGAGCTGGGACAGCAGGCAGGGCTTAGCATGGCACGTGGGTACCAGTAGACCTTGGTGAGGCAGCCTGAACCTGGCCACGCAGCCAAAGGCTGTTATTATTCTGCTGTGAGAATCAGAGGACTGATACATGCTGATACACCCCCTCCTACTTGCTTCCCTGCCTTCTTGCATCAGTTTGGGTGTCCTTGGGCCAATCAAATTTGTGACCATACAAACGGTGTTATGGGTGCTGCATGGGGTCCAAGCAAGAGAAGGTGAGTCAGCTTATACCATCCTTTTATTATTTTTAAACCCGGACTCCGTGTAGGTAACGTTAATAGCAAACCAGAGTGGGATTTGTGAGTTAAGATGACAAGTGGTGTTAAAGTGTTTCAATCTCCTTATCTCTTTCCTAGACTTCTTCATCCAGAATGTAGATCATCTAAATGCAAACCCCTGTGCCTCTGGCTTTCGCATCTTCTCCTTCAGTTCATTTGCTTTTAAAATGGACATTCAATTTTAACCTATGGAGGAGGGATGGAGCAGCTTTGAATGGAATGAAAGACACACAATGCTAATCTGATTTGCACATCCACACTGCACTGTCAGCACCTCTGAACTGAACCCTCAAAACCTTCTAAGCCAGAAACACTGTGTGTCTGGACAAGGAATCCACACCAAGTCACCATCCACAAATGGACACGAAGTCTCAGATACTCAGAGAAGTTTGGAGGGTCAAAAACTCTTTTGTGGTTTCCTAGACAGAACACAATGTCTGTGGGCCCATGGCAGCTCCTGAGATGTCTAGGCTGGAGTTTAAGGGATACGTGGGCATAACTTTGAGTTTTACAGATGTGTCCATGCTCACATGGCTACAGCTCACGCAGCTACCTGAGCTAATTTTCATGAAGTGTTTTGGGGGCTGCCAGCAACTCAGATCCTGTATAGAACAAGCTATGGCAGAGATCTAGGATTTACCTGCATCTCAGGAGGGTTTCACTGCACACCCTGAATTCCCACAGCTCTATCTTTCCAGGCTGTGAACCTACTTCAGGTATGTCCCTGACTGTACAGCATCAACATTCTCCAATTCCTGCAGCACATAGATCTGGTTGTTTGTTACCCTCCACCTTCTACAACTACCCTGTCTCCTCATGGGGGGCAGCCCTTAGGGTTATGTTTACTGGTCCTACCCCAAAAGTCAGTGCTGGAAGATAACAAATGACCTGATTTTTCACATCTCCTTTGAAAACTTGGAAACAGGACTACAGTCAAGCTCAGCTGGGATGCTGCAATACTAACCAACCCATTAGGACTTCTCTGCATGAAAAGAGACTGGGACAATCCTGACAGAATGAAACAGTCAAAAATAGTTTTTATTTACTTCCCTGTATGGTGTGTGTTCACCAAGCAGGGACTGGGAGCAGCGTCCAAGCCTAACTGTTGTTTCTCCATAAGGGCATTTATAGAAGCATCTGAGTGGAGGGACACATACTCCTGTGGTGTTGTGTCAGAATTTCTGCAAAACCACGTCATTTGTGCACGTGTGCAACCTTGTATTTTGTTTTGGGGTTGGATTTTTTTATTTTCTGTCATAGACTGCTGGCAAATAAAGTATTATTCCCTCAGCCTGTTATGAGTGTACACTGAGCCATTCCCAGCCAATTGGAGCTTTTCCATAAGATGGTACTTAGCCCAGTCTGTAATTGAAACAGGGCACGGATGCTCCTGGGGAAGGCAGACGTCAACCAATAAACCAGGCCGTGATAGTCAAAGATATTTAGTGTACAAATAAGAGGATGTTTCATAAATATCTTATAAAAACTGTAATTTACTTCCCAATATTTCAGCAGATTATCTTAATGCAAACAGCAGATGTATTTTGGAATGATGAGACAAATGTTTAGCAAAATTAAAGTTATTCATGTGCAGTCACACAGGGAATATTTGCATGATATTTTACTAATTGCTCTAAAATCTGAATTGTAGCAAATAAACAAACAGGGGGAAAAATTAAACCAGCAGAAAGATTAGCCCCAGGCCTATCTTTTTAAGTTCTCTGAGTCTTTCTTCAATAACCTTTTTTCTCTGGTGTCCTGGGTTTCCTCCCCAGTCTCCTCATCATTCTTCTCAGTCCTGTTACCTTTTGCAGATTCTTGGTTTTCCCTGATGGGATTTCTTCCGAGAGGGGTTTGATTTTTCTTCTTCCCTCAGAGTCCAAGCACCCTCCCCTGGTCTGCAGTTCTGCCTGGTCCTGTTTCTTATTGCTTGACCGGAGTCAACAAGACCAATGGTCCAAATTGATCTTGTTTGAGTGGAATTTGACCAATTCCAATGGTCAAAATTTCGTCATCATTTTGGGGAAGTACTTTGCTATTGTATCAAGCTCACAGATTGCCCCAAATAGGATTAGCCATATGGAAAAACCCAACACGGAAAGAGTAGATGCTTTTATAGTGGCCAGGAATTCAGACTTTGGTTACTTTAACCTTCTCTTACAAGTTTCAAGTTACACCAGCAAGGATCTAGTTGTAGTTGCTGATTGTTATGACATTATTTTTTGTCAGGTCTATTTATTTGCTCTCCCGGAAAAGAGAATGTATTTCGAGATGTCAAAATATTTTGTTCGCTTTCATTTCATTGTAAGAGGAGCCTTAGGTGAGGTAAGAAAAATGTATGTTTATGAAAATGTTGATGCACAGTAGATGGTTACATGCTTGTATATGTTTCATGCACCCTAAGGAATGCTGAGGGTACAAAAAATCAAGCAGTAGGAATTTAGCAAAGGTCAGAATTAAAACTGATATGTCTTGCAGAGAAATCATATTGACTGCAGGGGCAAGTGGGCTGCAGCGCTGGAAACAGAAGTCCTCGGTTTCACACTACAGCTGCTTTTTACCCAAGGTGTTGGAGTGTGTTACAGCAGTGAGTGTCTCTTACCATCCTTCTGTCCAGCCATGTAGGTGGGTAGGAAATGCACCTTTTACACATGACTTCTATGGCAAAAGGAATTTTTTTAGCATCTGAGTCTTTAAGATGCAAAATCACATTGTAAATCATGTCCCTAACACTGAAAATTCTCCCTGTTGCATTTTGGATTCTGGAGGAGAGTCTTGGAGGGAGTCCAGCCTGATGCGGGGTGCACACCTTCTCTTAGCTCACATAGCAAGCATTTTCAGGATCCTGCCCTTCATGCTCACCAATATTTTCATTTTAATCTCATTTTCCTCATGGTTGTGAGGTGCAGGTGGATGGGGATGCTGAGCTAAATGCACAGGTAGATGCTAAGAAATAATATAAGTTGTACATCTCAGTCATGTTTTGCTAAAGTACTTCTATAGGGTCAGTTGGTAACTTCTCTAAACTGGTATTTTATTTTTTTTATTTGGAACAACAAAATTAATGCAAAAGTCGATGGGTGTATTGTCTGACTAAACAGGAAAAAACAAAGGGGAGAACAGGGCATTACTGTCACTACTCTTCTTTAAAGGAGGAGATTTCCATTCACGAAGTTTACACTTTGAACTCATTAAAGTCTTTCTTTAAAGCCCCTCCCATCCGCAGGTCATGGCAGGAATATGTAAAAAGGAAATGTTTTATTTTAACAGAGTCAAGCAAAGTACATGAAACACACACTTGTCACTGCATAACATTCCTTAAGTTAAATCACAGAACCAAACAGAACTTTTTTTTCCTGCCTCAGTTTTTTACTTCATTGAAAAGAGCTCAAAGTATAATATTCTTTCAGGAAGCCTAAATTGTATTACTGGAAGTAATAGCAATCTCCTAAGCAAAATCCCATAGGACTCAAACCACTATGCTTTCTGAAAAGCTGCATTCAAGCACATTCAGCGTTGTCTCTTTCCTGAACACTGCTCTAGTGGTTGCGTGCAGGGAGCTTTGGATAATGCCAAAGCAGCTGGATATTTTTGCATTGGGGTCTTCCAGGTGTTTTGGTCTTTATGGCAGTCTGGGGTCTTGGGAGAAGCTGTGAGAGTCCTGTCCAACCATCCTAACTTTGGTCCTGCTTCTTGCAGTTTAATATGCATGTGTAACTTCCATGAATGTAAATAAAAGTTATGTACATGCATAGAGAGGGAAATA
The DNA here is from genome assembly GCA_013397975.1 of Machaerirhynchus nigripectus. Taxonomy (NCBI): domain Eukaryota; kingdom Metazoa; phylum Chordata; class Aves; order Passeriformes; family Dicruridae; genus Machaerirhynchus; species Machaerirhynchus nigripectus. The sequence goes on from VZRQ01011092.1 coordinate 528,268, forward strand.
GATGCATTTATCTTGGCTCAAGACAAGCTGCATCTCCCCAGGGAGCTACTTAGGAGGTTATTGAGGAGACAACAGCAAAGTGGAGTGGGTTGTACCTTTCTACATATGTGTTGTAGAAACTATTGGCATGTTGCTGATGCTTATGGCTAACAAATAGTTTATTTCTAGGCTAAGAAACATTCCAATGTAAATACTCAACTGGCAGCTAGCTGGAAGTTTGCCACTTGAAGTTAAAAGGCCCGTGACCAATGGTGTCAGATTAACATTTCCAAGTTGGACAATGTACAAATGGTGTTCTTGGACTGAAATAGAAATAGATGAAAGTGGTCTACTGCAGTGCAAATAACAAACTGGCAACCAGCTGGTCATTGGAAAGAGAATATGCTATGGGAATACGCTTTCTGCAGAAATACTTTATTTTGGAGATAAGTATCAACAATAGGAAGATGAGGCTTGTTTAACAAGAACCATATGGTCTCATCCTGCTTTTATTTCACTCAACGGCAAAGCCATGATTGTAGGTGCGGAATGAGGACTACTGCTAATAAACAAGAAGTACAATAAACAAAAAGTCTGATCCATTGTTGCCCTTCAAGAGTTATAAACAGGTTATTTTTAATGTACATGCTCATATTTCAGGAGACAATAACTGAAAGGAAGCAGAATTGAAGGTGCTTGCTGAAAAACAACTACTTCTGACAAAATAAGCCAAGACAATGAGCTATTCAAGACAAAGTTATCAAACTGTGTGAAACCAATACAGCAACATTTCCAAACTGATAAGTGGAGAAGTAGTGGATGGGTTCATTCAAAAGAAAAAGTAGTTTGAATTTTTGTGGAGAGAAAATAATAGCCTGTAAAAAATAACTTATGAGCAAAAGGGGAATAAGGCAGGGACTTTGCTGAGGTTTAAGTAACTACACAATTTAGTCTGTTAGCAATGCAATTAAAGATAACAGAATTTAGCGTCGCAGTTTTGGTATAGTCACAAAATTGATTTGTACTACAGAAAGAAAAAAAAAAGGAAACGAAAGAAAAGAAAATGAAACCCAAGGGAATTGCAGCCTCAGTGGAAAACCCTGCTTCGGGAACTTTTCAAGGATGTAAAACACCGTCTAGAATTGTTTACTTTTATGGGTAGGAAATAAAAAATAAGTCAAGTAAGAGTGGAAATGGCGTTCTTACCATAGCTGGAAGGTCGCAGTAAAATCAATAAAAGTCAGCATTGCAAACTCATTTTTTTAAACTGGTTGTGTTTTGTTGCTGGTTTGTTTGTTTGTTTGTTTGTTTGTTTTTACAGTGGCCAGGCTTTTTTATTTTGGTCTCAAAAAGACAGCAAGTAGGAAACTACTAATTATCAAAAAAATATCAAGATTTGAACATGAAAAATATGGATCATATATGCAGAGGCTCACATCTCCCTTTGGGTGTAAGTACTCAATCCCATTGATTTCCATGTGTCTGAATACAGCTTATAACAATCAAGGATATCAAAATTATGTTACATATTGAGATACATCATATTACTAACTCTGCTGGTTTTGCTCACAAACTTCCCTTTTCTTCTCTTATTGCTTTAAAGTATAGCAAATAGTGGAAGCATAAAGAACTAAGACAGAACCTGTACCATGTGAGGATTCAGATGTTCGGTTTGACTGTCGTAGTTGATCTCCACTTTCAACTTTGAACTACCCTTCCCTAGGACTCCCTTGTCTTTACACTGATGTCAAAACAGCCTTAAACCATTTCTGTTGGCTTTTTGGGCTCCTGATGCCCACCTCAACCCCTCCATCTGAAAAAAGTCAAATCCCCAGCACAAATTACTGTAATTTGAAAATAATTTCAAGGCAGCCCAACAATGAGGGCGATCCCACACTGTCTGGTTGTGTTTGTGATGGAAGTACATGACAAGTGTGGTCCTCATCCAAAGCTCTTCAAAGTGCTGAGGTGTTTCTCCTGCATGACTTGGCAAGCTGTTCACAGGTGGGTGCTGGTGGAACAGGACTTCAGATGCCAACACTTTCAGGATTCAGTTTTTCCAAGTTACCAGCAGTTCTCTAATAAAAGGGAATGAAACAGATTTTAGGTTCAGTGTCCATTTATAGGACCAGTAGTAATTTGGCAATTAATAAAAGGGAATGAAACAGAATTTAGGTTCAGTGTCCATTTATAGGACCAGTAGTAATTTACCAATAAATAAACACCCACGCTTTCCTAAAGAGTGGGACTGCACCGCCCAAAAGAGTGGGACTGTACAGCTCCCCCAAAGCTGAGGAGAACCCTCTGATTTTATCTCTCCCTTGCTTTTCTTTTCCCCAAGCAGCAGGGATAGCTGAAGGAACCCGTCATCATTTTATTGCTGTTTCTAATAAACACATATGGTGATGCCTATAACAAGAACAACAACGAGTTGCTATTGTTCAGCACACGGCCATATGTGGGCTGTCCAGCGGCTCGGCAGCTGCATCATGAGTGCTCAGGAATGTCGATAGCCCAGAGAGAAAAGAATGATTTTTAAGGGCTCTGAGCCTCACAAATAGTGCGTCTGCTTTACATACCGCTGTTGCTAAAACAACTTCTGACCATGGTGAGCCAAAAGCATAGATGTGGTGTTAGTCACTACTAAAGTTTATAAGGTGATTAAATTGTTAGTAAGTGCAATGCAGACTGAGAAATTAGCTGGGAGTATGTTGAAGGGAGCTTTGCAAAACAAAAAGGCCCGAATAAATATTTATATAAATATTTTGTATGTATATACACATATATATGCATCTGTATGTGTGTATTTAGACACTTAGAACTACTTTTTTTTTTTTACATCAGAAACTCAGGTACCTGCTCATCTAGTATTTCACATAATAGAAACTTTGACCCCAGCACTAATCCATATTTCTTCTATCCCGTTGTGCAAGGTTGAAAGGCATGCAATTTGCCAATACTTTTTTCTCCATTAACTACATTTCCCTCTGGCCTCATATGGCTCTGCTTAGGATGGATAATCAACACTTCAGTGATGCAGAGGCAGCCCAAACACAATGGTTGGGATGCCTCATGTACAACTGTGTTTCAATCAGGTTGCTGTTTAGATATGGCATCAGGAAAAGAAGAGTGTTAGAAGTTTTCTAACACTCTTCTTTTCCTGATGCCATATCTAAACAGCAACCTGATTGAAAATGAACATTCCATCTGCACATCTTCATTTTTTCCATCAGTGTGTTTGAGGGGAGAGGGAGAGACTGATTGAACGAAAAGAGAAATAAGGCTTGATAGCAGGAAACATTTTTTTCAAATTTGGACAAACACAATCAGGCAACCAGTGCTTTATTAAAGCCCCTGAATAATTTAATTGATTTTATGTGCGTGCATGTGTGTGTGTGTGTGTGTGTGTGAGAGAGAGAGAGAGAGAGAGATGCCAAGTACCTACTGTAAATAAGAAGAGAGAAAATTGTAAAGGATCCAAAAATCAACTACTTGCATATGTCTCCAACCAGGGATTTTAAAAGTCTGATTTAAATATCACACTGCAAATGATTTTGGCCAGTATTTCTAACACATGACAGGAAGTCTTGGTCTTATGCTTCTTTTGCATATGTACACACCATCCTTGTGGCACACAAATTACCTGTATAATGGGACACGATTTGAGTAACCCATAATGCCCCAGGAAGAACCACATCCAGGCATTCACAGAAACCATAGACCAACTCATACTGCCAAAATCCACAACAGTTTTTGCCCGGTAAATGAAACCACAAGCATTTGCATGCTTAGATATCCTGACAAAAAGTAAATATTCTGGATGACGTACTTTTCAATATCATACACAGTGGCATGAAAAAAAACCAGAGGGAAAAAAATTAACTTCTGTTTATCTTAAGGAGTTCTTTCCAATGGGTGAAGCTGAAATGCCCACACTGACATCCCTTGAAATAACGAAGGGCCCTATTTTCCTCTGACAGATGTACGTGGCTCTTGGTTCCTCCCAGGAGTAGTGGCAGAACTTCAAAAAACCCTGCTCCAAGGCCAGATTTTCAGAAGTCCCCGGCATCCCCCAGTTCCTGTTGATTTGTAAGCGACATGCAGCTTGAGGTTTTGCTCGTCCCTCAGCTGAAACTTTCAAAACTCGTGATTTCTCAGCATGAGTCAGTGTTTTATGTAACCCCAGCTTGCACTGCTCCAAACCCCTCCTGAGCTCGGAGTGCTCTGACAGCCAACCTCAAATTCTTCATCCCTGCAGCTGACAACTTCAACACTCTGACAGTGGCACAATAGGCCCCCCCCCATGCTGCTCCTGGGGAGTTTCGGGGCCTCAGTGAGGCTGTCCTGGTGCTGTGGGGACCGAGGCTGGGAGAAAGCTGGGCTGGAGAGCAGAGCTCCACTCCCAGTGGGCAAGATGTTGAGCTTGCCTGCAACAGAAATGCCCAATCATGGGTTTGTTTAGCTGATTTTTTTTCAATTGCCTGAAACTGCATCAGATGAAATTTTATCCATGGTCCTGCCAGGAAAAAAGCCAAAAAAAATTTTCACGTAAAAGTGGTAGGAAGAGAAGGCACTGGTTTGGTGGATCCCACTTGCTCTTTGTTTTCTGCAGGCACCTTGGATGGTGACTTCAGTTCACCTGGTACAATGCTTCACGCTGAAGGCAGCATCCTGAAGTCAGGTACCTAAACATGCTGGAGAGAGGCTTGTCACAACGTAAGTATTTTTTAACCATTATCTGTAGATACACTGAAATACATAAAAGCAGATGAAAAGAGTGGGAGAAGGTGAGAGGCTAAATCCCATTTTTAATTCCTGTTTTAAGTTGATTTTCCCTTGAGAGGTGGAAACTATCAGCACATGATTCTTCCCCTGGCAGGTTCCCATGTCCATTTTTGGGGGGAACTTATTGCTGGAGGGATAAACCCTTCCCAGCCTCAGTGTCAGCACAGATTTCTCATCTCTCAGGGCAGCCAGGAACCATCCTGCCACACACAGGAAGAGGGATGTCTGTTTTGGATGGTCAACCCATTCCCACCACAGCCAGACAGGAGTCAGTGAGAACCTTTTATGTTCCTGATGCACAATTTCTTCCTCCTCAGTCTTGGAGGGGAAAAGTGCCATTTGGCCCACACCTACCTTCTCTCTCCCTAAACGTAGTAGAAAGCACAAAATGGTGCTTTTTCTCCTACAAAAATAAAGCCCCAGTTTACTGCAGAGGGGGGCTTGTGGACACTGAGCTGGAGACACTGCTTTACTGGGAATGTTTGATGATGTGGTGGAGTAAAGTGTGAGGAAACCAGGCCACTCAATGCAGTACAGTGGGAAGCAGGTGGAAGGGCTGAAGAAGCCGTGGAAATGGCTTGGGCTCCCCCCAGTATCTGAAGTGGAGCCATTCTTACTTCAGTGTGTTTCTGCTTGCTGTTTGAAATGTACCCAGTGCATTCAAACCAATGAAACAAGTAATAGAGAAGCACATTTTGGAGTACTTTCCTAGGTATTGTTGGCTTTTTTTTGTGCAAATGACTGAATTATGTGTCGTGTGACAGGACTACCTCAAATTTAGGCCCTAGAAAAAAATATAGAAAAAGACATTTTAAAAAAATCAAAGCAAAACCAAACAAACAACAACAAAAAAATCCTGAACAGTTTCCTAAAATAAATGTTATTCTTTTGCCTTACCGTGTTTAATCCTATGTATGTAAGTGTGTACAAATATTCACAGGCAAAAATACCACCTGATGATAAAATAGTCCCACATAAGAAATTCTTTACAATATTTAGAGAAACCATGGAGAAATGTGAAGATTAGGCGAGGGAGAACATGTGCCAGCTCACTCCACTAACCTACTTAGATGCAGCTTGGTATCAGCAGAATAACCAGCCATCTGATGCTTTGGATGTTGTGACCGTGTGCTGGCACTGTGCAGACCTCGGGTATTGAAACCCTCTCCTAGAAAAATGATGGGATATTTCTTATCCTTGTAATTGCAGAAATTTTAAATGCGTATCTGTAGGGTCATGGCTAAGTTTTGCAGTTGCGGTGATTGTAAAAAATGAGAAACGTGCACCACAATATTAGGATTTGTCTCTTATTACTTGTCAACCCATCAAATCAGCATCTTTCCCAAGATAAGAGTGTTAACACCTACATTCCTCCAGGAAAGGGCTTTATGCAAACATTTTTTCACCCAACTATGTTAGTTTGCCTTATATAGGTTGTATTACCTCCATACATGTGTGTTGGGTTGTACCAATAGATAACATTCCAGTGATGGGGCCTACTTTGTGTGCTGGGGCAGGAACTAAAGGGATGGCCATAGATTTTCCTGGAAAATTTAGATAAAATCCTTTCGCAGCTTGGTATGCCTATGGCCTGCTTTTGCTTTTTTTTTCGTTGCAGACCTCAAAAGCAATCCCCTTGGACATGGTTATATATATTTCACTGTAAGTGAAAGGGAACAAAACAAATAAAAACACAATGGGGCTCTTTCTCCATGCTGGTACTTTCTTCAAACTTTCTGCTGAGGATTTCCAACAGCATTTGTCGTCACATGGTAAGGGCTCTGAATGAAATTATTGATGGTAGCTAGGGGAGGAAAAAAAACGGGAAAAACTGAATTAAATCCCTTGAGACAAAAGGTATGTCATGAACTTCCCCAAGTTATTTGCAAATGTTTCTGCCAGTATCAATAAATCCCTCAAATTTCAGGATAGGCTACATTAATTACAGGATGGCATTATGCGTTTAAAGGTTGCTGAAAGTTATATCTGTGATCAGTCATGTTTGAATTGCACGTTCACATGAAATATTTGTTTTTTAAATACGTAGGCATGCAGGCGAGCAGCGATAGCCTCCACGATGTTTTAATAGGCTTTTATTAGTTTGTACTTTCCTTGTAATCTTGTTTTACAGTATGTGCATTCAATGTGTTTGTGTCTGTGCTCTTCATGCACACATCGCAGGATGCCAAAACATCCTTCTGCTTCCTTGTTTCCAACCACTTAGTCAGGCACTTGAACATTTTCCAAATCTTGTTAAAAACCAGCAATAGCACTATCACTTCTTCTTGTCAGAGTGCACAGAAAGGGACTGATGGAGAAGGCAGTGGAAAGGTAAAGGAGGAGGCTGAATTATCAGAAACCCCTGGTGGGGGGTCTTCATGAGTGAGCCCAGTAGAGCCTTGGTGCCATAATGCCCAAGACCTGATTTGGGGCTTTCCACTGCCTCACTGTGGGGTTTTGGTTCACTTACTGGATGGGAAAGCACTGCAAAGATGCTCCTTACACATTACTTCTAACTTTAAAAGTTTACAAAGTAAAAATTCCCTTACTGAAAATCACAGAGTATTTTTCTGCGCTGATAAAGATTAATTATATTTCTATATTAAAATGTCTCTTTTTTCCTCCCGGAAAATTTAACGTTACATTCAAATAGAGGTGGGTTTTCTTCTGGGTAAAATAGATTTAAAAGTCAACTTTATTTTAGTCACCAATTTTTCTGAAACCAAACTAACGAGACAGGCCCAGCCTAGATTCAATAAATGCAACAAATTTACACTTCTGGTGAGTTGAAAATTGCTCCTGAGACTGTTCAAAGTGTTTCAGTCAGGTGCAGCCTTGCTGGGTAACACTGGGATCATGCAATGCCGATGGTCCTGGTATGAGCATTAATTAACTGTATGCTCACAACTGGAGGGAGCAGGGGATGATAGTTTCCCTTGGACTGCTCTTGCAGATGTGGATTCTCTGATGTCTACAGACAGTTGAGTTCATCCCGTTGCCACAGGGGGAGGCAGACATGCTTGCCTTGGTTGCCTGTCTCCATGAGGGGGGAATATCTGACCAGTTTGATTGCAGTCACACAATGAATTTAAATGTGTGTCGATGCAGGCGTGTGCCCACACGCCAACACACCCATGTGGATTATGATGAGCACCCAGCCCCAACAGCCTTTAAACACCCAGATAAAAATAATGTTGCCTCAGAAAACTTATGCTATGTGTGAGTGAGATGACTGCAGGGCTCCCACTGCCTCCTGAGAGGGGCTGGGATTTCAGCTTCAACTAAGGAACTTGCCAAGAAGTTGAGACACAGCCGTTGCAGGCTGTCTGCACTGCAGCCCACAGTTGTTCATGGTCAGCAAAAAAGCTGGTCAAATAACATTTATCAGTATTCACTTGGCCTATGCCCGACATCCTGAATAACTTATTTTACAGATTTTTTTTTCCCCAAGGTGACAGGCTAAACAGGGCTTACTAATATAATTCTCAAAAGCAGTCCTTTGTCAGGTCTTGAGAGAAAGTTTGAAGTCAAGTGCCAGGTTTCTCAGCAGAGCAGTGTCTGTGGTCCCAACCAGCCATGTACTGGGGGAACATACAACCATGTGCCAAAACATCTGCTCATACCATCTCCCTGCAGACATGGGCTCCATCACGTCAGGTAAGGGATATCCCAAGGCTTGAGGTCATGTGCTGGATCTTGCTCCTCCAAAAGGAAAGGACATGGGTGAGCCTCTCCTGTTAACCAACCTGTGCTTGGTGCAGCAAGGACGGAGGACAGTCCATGCAGGCTCACATAGAACTGCATTTTTCAAATGAGCAATGTCTTTTTTTTTCAGGAGAATGACAATTCTGGTTACCTCAAGGCCGATGCACTCTTGGAAAGTGAAATATATATGGTAATAGTGATGGCAGAGAGGAGGAAATCCCTGTTGTAAGAAAACATGGTGCATAAACATCCAATATAGCTCAGGCCACATCTTCATTTCACCTATAAGAAACCTATAAGAAGTTTGTGCAAGTGCAGAAAAGCCCAGGTTTTTCTCCTGCCCCCCAAAGAAACATTATCTAGAGTTTATATCAGATAGTTTATGGGAGTTTATTGGAATATCCAACAGGGTTCATGTGATGTGTCATAAGGTAAAGCCTGTTCATTGGTGATTTACAAGCAGTGTGTGCCAGTGTTACTGTAATTTATAGACCGCAGATGGTCAGGGGGTGCCCCTGCTGACTTGTAGCTGAATAAGAAGCTGAGCCCTGTGTGTCATCTGCTGCAGGTACCTCCGGCTCACTTCCCCAAATTAGTGCTGATTGAGGTCTGCCTTCAAACCCAGAGGGTCCCAAGACCTTTGTCTTGCAGGCTGGGACTATATCAGGAGGGGAAAGGATACAAATAAGCCTGTCAGAATGACACCAAAGGAAAATTGCTTTTTACAGTAATAACTTCCCTTATCAAGGCTGGTACTTCACTTGATGGGATTTTGTCACCTGTTAAATGGAAAATGAAGAATGTCAGTCACCTCTTTCATACACCAGTCTAAGACAGACATCTCCTCTGCAAAAATTTCTGTATATTCATAGATCTCCCTTGTAATGACCCTTAGGATAGATCTTATCTTTGCTCTCATCATTTTACCCTGTTAGGTAATTACTCTTCAACTATGTTTTACTATGACTTTCTTTCAAGTTTACCTAAGCCTTTTCTTCTTTAAACCTTATCAAATAATTATGTGTTTATTTCGGCACCTCTTTCTGATTCCCCAGGAGTTTGCTCATGGTGGGTGGATGAGGCAGAAGGAGGACAGGACTGGCTGCACATCTCACCCAAATCTTTGGGACAGTTACTTTTCTTTGGCCAGAGGATTGGGCCCTGGCCACATTTTCACTTTTAATCTCTCTGGTTGACAAAGTTCATCACGTCACCTCATATTTCTCCCAGACGTGTTTTTGTCTTGCTGCGTGTGGCCTTGTCCTGCCCGCAGAAATACCACGGTGGTCTCCATCAGGATCCAGCAGCCTTCAGAGGGACGTGCCGGATCCAGGGACGCCTGGTGCTTGGCTTGCCCGCTGCAGCGAGGTCATGCATTTTAACAAGGCATCGCGGATCCCCTTTTTAAAGGGCATTGATTATGTTTTGTTAAAATGGGCTTTGAACTCAGCTGACCCTGTGCCGGTAGGACATTTCAGGGCTTTTTTTCTGCCTGGACCACACTTGACACCTGTTGGCAAACACAGCTGCAAACGCTGCTGAGAGAAACCTGCATCCGAGCTCAAAACTGAGTGGCTCAATTTTTTCCCAATAGTAAAGACATAAGAGAATTTGGTGGCTTCTCTAGTTAATAAAAAGAGAAAAAAAACCCCAAATTTGTTTTTCTTTATCAAGATGAGGGAAAAAAGCACCCTATAGACAAAAGAAGCAGAAGGAAATCTATAATGGAAATAAAATTGACAGCCTCTCAAAACTCAGGTGGCACTTTCCTTTTCCAGTTAATTACAGTTTTAATTACATGGCTTCTTGTGACTCCTTGATACCTAATAAACTAGACTCTGTGGGGCGGCAAAGTTGAGTTTTGCTTGAACTGCAGGTGTAAGGCTCAGTATGAAACATAAATCAACTTCTTAAACATGTTCCCATGGTGTGTTCAGGCTTTTTCTTCCTATTTGCATGTAAAAATCACATCTTTTCACCACTGTTGGTTAAAAAAAAGAAAAATATTGAAGCTACAATGCAGAGAGTATTAATTTGTGTCTTTGGATATAAAATCCCCTTTTAGTAGGGGGAAAAAAGGGTCTTTTATTTTTTTAACCCCAGATATGATAAATTTTAAAGGAGTGATGCATTACCTTCATAGACCCTCTCTCATTAACCTTTTTTTTGCAGGGGGTTGGGTGCATAAGATAGAAAAGGAAAGTTGTTTGGCAGAATGAAAGCAAGGGGAGATCGGTATGTGGAAATAAAGAAATATTCAGCCCATAGGAGCTGCCTCTCCCGAAGGTTTGGAAAACAGCGAGTGTCTGTTTATTCTTTGTGTATTATGCCATGGAAATGTGTTCTCCAGTCAGGTTCAAGCACGTGCCATATATTACCTCTGAGCCGGGTAATACGCTGATGACCTGCTGCAGGAAAAAGCTGGAGACAAATATGGTTCAAAAGTTCACACTGGTCCCAATCCCATGGGATCTGATGGGTCACGAGTCTGTGGCAGGACAATCTACTGTCAAGATGGTCAGTGGAGATTTCAGTGGAAGATTGCCCATGTTCCCTCTTCCTCAAACCAAACAAAATTGTTTTAAAAAAGCAGGGGAGGGTGAAAAGTGGGAGGAAGAAAACAGACAGTAGAGCTTCACATATGGCATTTGGATGGTACAAAACATGTAACAGCAAGGTTCATGTGTGGGACATGAGTATATCAACAAGTCCTTCTTAACCTATAAAACTGGGAAGGGCTGTTTTTTTACTGTCTTATTAGTTTTAACTTCAGCTTGTGATTTGTCTGTTGAAGTGCTGGTTTTAAATGAGTGCAAAAAAAGTGTATTTGTTATGAGTGAAGAAGAAGAGCTCTGGAAAATAGGTGCCTGGGCAGCAGTTTTTCATGCCCAGTAGGGGGAAGAGCCCAAACAGGAAAAATCAAGATGTCCTGCTTGCCTTTCAACAAAAATATTTATTTCTGTCATATTCTCCCATTGCTCATTATCTGAAGCAGCACTATCCAAGTGTGCTGAAGTCAGCAGAAGGTCTTGCTTTCTCCTCCAAGGGCTTCATGCCCATCATTCCTGATACCCACCTACCTCCCCCATGGTACATCCCAGACTCAGACCCTGTTCCCTGAAAACCACTGACACCTCACTGACACCCACAGTGTTCAGGGCCACCTGAGGCAACTTCCTATATAAAAATGTTATATGACTTGGACAAAGCAGGCGGATTTCAGTCTTAACTTCAATAGAAATCTTGCCTGAAAGAGAGTCTTCCTGCAGACTAGACTTGTCGGGTGTCATTTCACCTCGATGTCCTATTGATGAGTATTCTTGGTTGATTATTGTTGTTGTTGTTTTTGTCGTTCTTGTTAAAGATCATAATTTATTTCCCCCCCCCCACAGTCTGGATACCTCCTCTTTTTTGCAACTGCATATGTTGCTTACCTGAACAACTCCACTTGCAAATAATAGGTTTCTCTCAGATCAATATTGTGTTCAATCCTTTGGGTATAAATGTCTTGTACTCTTGTGGTCTGTTTGTGTGCAGTGTTTGGGCAGTCCACAGCAAAAATGTGGGGAGCTGGACCATGGTCTGCAATTTCTTTATGTTATGTGGTGTAAGTGAAATAAAAACCCAACCCAACAGCCAAGAGAGAATTTTCAAGATGAGAAAAAGAAGAATTCCTCCCACCTTCCTCCTAAATAAAGTGTTTCATCATCCTTTTCAATTAGTCTTGGTTTTATTTTTGAAACCACACAAAGAGGCAAATATACTGTTTCATATAGTTTCATATATGGTTTTTTAGAGTGGGAAAGGCAAGGTAAAATTAAGGGAGCTAGAGAAAAAGAAGGAGAGTGGGGAAGGAGAGGAACAGGAGTTAAAAAAATAAATAACTTTAATAAAATTTAACTACAGAGAGGTTTTATTCAGAGCTGTTTCTCTCACATCATACTGGGATGGGGTGCGTGAGGCATCAGAACAGCAGCAAGGAATACAAGCCCATGTTGGGGAGAAATCTCACATGCCTATGGCTCAGCAAGGGGATGGACTAAGTGGAGAAATGACGATGGAAGAAGCAGCAGCATCATGAATGTCTGTCATCCTACCACTCCAAGTGGTCTGGAATGTGAGAAGAAAGAGGAGAAAAAAGTCAAATATGCAAAAATCTTTTCAACAAAGAAATAAAGCAAAACTTTCCAGCTGAAGCAGAATACGCATTTTGTTTGCTTCTAAATGCTTCCAGTGGAAGTTTTTGAATGAGGAAGAAAAAACAAACATGCATGGGGTGGGGAAGAGGCCACTTGTTTCGGTGCGTATTAAGTTGCCTGTACCTGGCTGGTTCGGAGCATAAATGGTGTGAGTGACTGGAGAAAGCTGCAGCAATGAGGTGGAGAAAGTTCAAAAAGATGTTATGGACCATCCTAAAGTGAATACATCCCTGCAGGATGGCTGGCCCCGTCGTGGAAGGGGAGGGTGGTGATGCAGGAACAGCAGTGTTGCGTGCATTAAACCATATGCCACCAATTCATTTGGCAATGTGGTCTCAAGTCTTTCAAGGCAATTCCAGCTTGGAGAAGTCTTGAAAAGCTTTCAAATGGCATTTTTATGGTCTGCTGAAACACAAATGTCCATTTTTCATTCCACAGAGAAAGTTTATCTGGAGGAAGGCGGGTAAGAAGCAGCCACCCTCAGACCCAGCTGCCTGGTTCCTGCTTCCGAGCTGGGTGAAGGAAGTGTTGCAGAGTGGGGAGCATATTTCTTCCCCAGTTGTTGGCAAGCTGTGCTTTAATAACGACATAACAGACAGTGCATGAAGGAATATTAGCTGCAAAAATGGGAAGGAAGTTTGGAAGGGGGTTTCCACCTAAACTTGGGAACCCAGTGCACATCTGTCCAAACCTACGTGAGGACAGAAGAGTCCAGGTAGAGAAGGTAGAGATCTTACCCTCACTTGAGGCACCACCACCGAGGTGGGGACTTAGCTAGGCAGGGTTTTTTTCAGAGCTGGGCACCTCACACCATACTGGGATGGGGTGCATGAGGCATCAGTGCAGTGGCAAGGGATGCAGGCTCATGCCAGGGAGAAATCATGTATGGCCCATGGCTTGGCAAGGGGATGGAGGGAACAGAGAAACAGTGATGGAAGAGGCAGCAGCATTCTCATGGTGACTGCAAGACCATGCCTTAGCATGAGCAGTCACGAGTACCCACAGCTGCTGCACTGGACTCCCAAGCATATTGCTCATGTCCTGGTGCTCCTACCCAGGGTAAACTTTGCAGATCCAGCGCTTTGGGGGATCTGTTCTTTTCTGGTTAAACAAGTCTACCTATTGTTTTAACCGGCTTAGCTTTTTTTGAGCTGGTCCCTCATAAATTCATTCCAAGCTCAGCTGAACAATCTTGGTTTTTAACTTTTAGGAGGAACATGACTTACAATTTACTAGATAGCTATGCTAAGCCTCATGTAATAAAAGTACAACCTATGCAATGTTTATGGGCTACTGTATTATGAATATTTAATAAGTTATATGGAAAAAAAGTATAGGGGTTACAGCAATCATATTAAAGCAGCTAAGTAAATGTAAAGAAGGTTAGAGTGTCTAACTCTATACGGCATAAAGGCTAAAGCAAACCAGATCTGTTTTCTAGATACTTTTTCCATGTACAGCTGTAACTGGGCTGCATAGAAATAAAGCAAGTACTTAAAGACAGGCAAAGTAAAAAAAAAGGGACCTAAAGCATTTGGTTGGCATTGATAGCAATCATTTCAAAAAGCCCTGGAACATTTAAAGAGAATTAGAAAGGATTTTACTGGAATCAAAGGGAGAGCACTTTCCATAGCTGGGTGTGTATTTGGGTATCTGCAAACTGATTAAATCAGAGTGAACAGAACAGCCTTGATCATCTAAGACTTTTAAAAGAGAAGAAAGGGGCTTTCCTGTTTGGGATCTTTTTTTCTCACTCACACATCTTATGGTTTTCATTCTTCTGCCTACTTGATGGTAAAGTAACATTTATTTTGGCACAGAGACTCGTGGAGAGCTTTGAAAGGCCCTGCAGGTCAGCTACAGAGTGCACCAAACCCATGGGGCTGAGCAAACCTGGAAATACTGAGGCTTAGGGGTCTTTTTTTTTTTTTCCATCCTAACCTAAGTTTTGTTCTTAAAGAAGAAGTGGATATCTTCATACTTCACTGCAATATCCATTATGAGGCAGACAGGGCTCCTGCCTTGGCACCTCACTACTTGCCATTCCTTTGGCAGCACCAATTCCATAACCAGCTTTCCTGCTGCACAAGCCAGAAAAGATTTTCGTGAGGACTTTGCTGTGGCTGGTGACTTACCCTTGGTATCAGCCAAGTGGAGAGAGGGGGATCAAACCTCCGTAAATCCCTGGCTTGCCCTCTCCTCCTTCACACTGATGGTGTTGGTGGTCTTGGCTCTTTGCTCTGGTCCCCCTGGTCATCTGTGAGGGAGCTGGGATAGTGCCTTGTTTAATCAACATGTGACAAGTGTGTATTTCTGTTTGTGAAAAGAGAACAGAGGGGACTGAGGCAAAATGTTAGAGTCAGACTTAAGGCTGATGCCAAAGAGTGCACCTTCTCCCCAGTCTCCACCCTTCCCATGTCCACTTTGGCTTGTGAAGTCTGCTGGAAACAATTCCCTCTTCCTTTCTTTCTTGTGTTTCCCCTTCTTTTT
>VZRQ01011092.1:543439-567719 GCA_013397975.1 Machaerirhynchus nigripectus
TGCCTTCTTCTGGCCTAGGCAATGGATTTGGCCAGCAGGAAGTGTGGGAGAAGGGAAGAGGGGACTGTGGCAAAGGGGAATGGGAGGGAGACACTCCCCTCATGCAAGGGCTCACATTGGTGGGGCTGTTCCCATCACCCCACTCCTTGCTCCTCCCACACAGCCGTGGATAGAGGAGAGCAAGACAGGGGATGGGATGAAATCAATAGAATGATGAGAACTGGGTGTGGGGAGAGTTGGGGGTGGTGCGGTGAGGTCTTTTCCCCTTCAGTCCCAACATGTATTTGATAGAAATTTTAAAGCTGGAAATCGGGGGCAAGTACATACATGGGATGGATGTACTGCAAAACCAATGCAAACAGACAAATGAAATAGGCAAAGTGTAAATGAAATAACTTTCATCCCCTGCTTTTCTACCACCTCAGTGTTGTCCAGTTCAGTGAACAAGCATACAGGGTTACCCAGCCCCCAACAGAAGTGGCAAGAGCCTTCCCTTTCCATTTGATGGAAGGCCTAACCTGTTTTTCGGTCAGGGAATGGATTTTCTTGTAATTTTCGCTAATGATATTTAGAAGTCATGCACAGGATCTCCAGCACCCAGAAACTGTTACATTTTGAAAACCTTAAGTGGATTCCCACGGTAACCTATGGAAGAGGAAACAATCCCACATGGACTTCAGGGGAATGCTGTGTGACCTGGAGCAGCATTTCCTGGCTTGTGCCCAGGGTATCGAGGGCACTTGGCCATACAGCTTCTTCCTTAAGTGTGATTCAGCTCCAACCCGCCACCCAGCAGCCCAGTTTTACGGAAAATTAGGGGTAAGAAAACTCACTTCACAGTGCTGACAGAAAGCAAATAGCAGTGCAAAGAGGGCTGATTCATCTATCAAAATAGGCACCTTTTTCTTTGCAGATCACCTTTTTTCTAATTTTTGCAGTATTTTCCCTGATACAATTATCCTAAATAACACTAACCCACCTACCTCCCTGCTTCCAACAGAGAGGCTTTACAGTGCTATGGAGAACTATTTCGAAGGTACAAATCACTTGACCTAAAGACTGTCCCTGGAGTGTCAGTGCTGTGTGCTACATTTTCACTCTGCCAAACTTATTATTTAGCACATGCTAAAGAACATTTAACATTTAAAGATCCCCTCTGTACATCCTCTAAATGTCTCCATTCTTTGCTTGTAGATTAATATGTCTTCTGTGAAAATGAGATAATTGATTACAGAGCTGTATTATTTACAAATGAAGGGTTGTTCATGTATTGACCTTTCATTTCTATAGCTCAATACTAGTCTTAGTACAGCATTTTTAATTAGTGAAATGGTTACAGAATTACAAGAAAAGAGCTTCTCTAGATGCTTTTAATAAAAGGAAATTTAAAGATGACTTTCAAATTAAAAACTGCAAAACATATTATTTGATCAGGTTCTACATCCCAAATCTGTGTTTGGAAAGAGAAAGAAACCTCCTCCTTCCAAAGGCACCACAAGTGGTAATACAGGCTGAGGGGAATGATCAATAGACACAAGTGAGTGTTTGCCCTTCACCCTGCCCTGGTAGTTCTTCTCCACCAGGGGATTCATTTCAGCCCAATCTTCTCCACGAACAACCAGCAAAGCCCCGGGGGAGCATCTCAAGATGAATGGCACTGATAAAGTCAGGGGACTTGGGCATATTCACAGAAGCAAATTTCCCCAAATCAGTGGCTGTGGAGCACCAAATGTCACTGTCAAAGTTGCTAGAAATGCCAAAGAGGCAAAACATAGCAAATTCACCCTCCTGAAGCAGGACAGGGCCACCTGACCTGGAGAGCCAGGCTAGATTAAATAATGGTGCACCCACAGCCTGGATGGATTAAGTAGGCAGCCCCATCCCTGGCCATGGTATTGCACTCAACAGCTGTTAGCTCAGGATGTCTCAAACCCAGCTGAAAGGGAGATAAAGTGTAAGAAAGCAGGAATAAATGATGAAATATGGCATAAATACAGTCCACAGGAGTTTGAGGTTTAAAAAGAAATATGTTCTGCTTGGGAAGGGGAAGGATACCCTGTGAGAGACACCAAAAGGCTTGGGAAAGCTTTGGATTTCAAGAATAACCAATAGAAACATCTCCAGACATGAGTTTGACTTAGTCCTCATATAAATGCTTTGGTCTGTTTGTGTCTGGTTTAGTTTGGCCTCTTAAATGAGTGCTGTTTCTAGTGAAGGCAGGGATTTGGATGGAGAAGAAGCATGCTGGAGGCAGGCAGCTCCGTGGTGTGCAAGCCAAGCCACTCAAGATGCTCATTTCAGGTGGCTGATCAAAGGCAGAGATGCTCACAACACACAGGGAGCATAAACCATCGCAATGCTTTAATTTCCAGTAATAGAGTCAGACAAGCAACAACAACAACAAAAAATATCTAAATTTAGCCAGACAATGTGCTTCTAATAAAACTCCAAACAACCAGAGCTCAGGTTGATTCCACCATCCTTCCCCTGGAGGGTAAAGGAGGATTTTCCTCACGGATTTCAATATATTCAGACTCATGAATAAAAATATATGAAACATAAAGCAAATCATTTAATTTCTCAGTAAAAATGATGCTAGTTACAGCTGTAAAACAAATCTTGTAACTGAAGAAGAGGGGTTTTTTTAGATCTTTTTATTAATTCAGCAGAAGCATATTAAAAATGTCTGTCATTACAAGTCTGGAGAAAAGTATTAGGTTCAAATAAGGTCATTGAGGAAGAATAGAGGAAAGTAAGGAGGGAAGGCTTTATGTGTATTTTCAGCATCTTGTGGATACAGAACAATAGCACAAATCAGTCTTCAGAGGGGGACCTTCACCCCAATACACATGGTCCCCTGTGTAACCTCCACTGAACTGATGAGAAAAACCTCACATCGTCATCTTTCAGCGCTCTTTGGGAAATGTGACTTGCTACTTTGGTGGTTGTTTGCAACCTGCACTTTGTCTGAGGCATGTCAGGTACCATTTTCTTGTTAGGGGCGTGGTCACTTTCCCCTCTAAGTATCATTATCTTCTGGCCTAGTGCTGATCCCCTGTTCTTACTGAGCAGTCATTCCTATTCAGTGAAATTGCAAGAAACAAAATTAAGTGTATATTCAAAGCAGCTGAAACAATTCTGTTGCTTATGGTCAGGTCTGCCCTACAAAGTAAATCATGCATCTATGACACAAACCATGGTATAATTTTTCAGAAGGTGGCAGCACTCTTTGGGTGACCCCAACTGTGCTGTCCCCATGTCTGTGCAGCAAAGTCCCTAAACAGGGCCCATCCACCTCACATGATCAGATTTTTAGCCTTCGTCACATCTGAAAATAGCAGGGTGGGGGTGTGCTGCTTCTTGAACACAATATATCCCATACATCCAGCTTTCTGGGCTAAGCAGGATGCGGGGACCTCTCAGATGTGGAGCCAATAGGGAGCACTCTGGCTACCTGGGATTTTATAAATCTTTCAGCTATCAGTCTTTCAGAGCTCCAAATGCAAAATCCAGCAGCCCGGGATATCATGTGGATTTATGACTTGGGATTTATGAACTGGTCTGGATAAAATAAGAACTGCCTGACTTTTTCCTTTTCTTTTCTTTAGTTTGAGAAAAAGATAATAAAAAATGAAGACCTGATTCTTTTTTCCCTTTTCAAAGCTTCTCATTTATACAAACGTGAATGTCTTGTATATTTTCAATTATTTTGATTTTTCTTCTTATCTGTGTGCTTTCTGGGGCTGGAAGAACAGAGAACAAGCAATGCTGCTCTCACAAGGTTTCCTGCCTGACAGGAATGTCCTGAAGAATCATGGTTTTGGGGCACTCCCAGCCCTCCTCCCAAAGTTAGGGAAGGTGCTGTTAAATGTTTAAGAAGGTTTCTGGATGTTTCCAAGCAGTGGGATAGCTCCTCACCATACTGCTGCCCCAGCTCTTACCCACTTTCATCACTTTTTTCCTTAAATAATATTGCAGCTCCTTTTATTTTTCATTTGATGCACGCTAAGTTTTTATTATAGGTATATATGCATGCACACATACATTTACACAATCACATGGCTGTTTACAGCTGCATAAACGTACACACATATGTTTATGAGAGAGCATTATGGATGGTTTGTGTAAAGGTTGGACTAGATGATCTTCGAGGTCTTTTCCAACATTAATGATTCTATAATTCCATGATTCTATTAATCCTTTTATTAAAAACCAATACACACTATCTGGTTTTTGTTGTAGTGAACTGTATATATTTTGCATGAGAGCCCATCCCAAAGGAGTTTCTAGTCTTATCAGTAATTTGTGACCGTCCTTTCAATATTTCTCATCTTACAAAAAAAAGAAGAGATGGTATTTACCTTGGTCAGGAGGAAAATATGTCAGATATATTTTTGTCCTCTCTTCTGACTGACCCTTTCATACCTCTGTTCACAGTTTCTGAGTAATTTTTCTTTCTGCAGTCCTTGAATTCTGTTCATTCTTTTATGGATCAAGGTATCCCTTAGGAAAAAGCAACCTAATAAACAGCTTCAGTCTTTCAACCTCCCACCTTCCCCATCGCCTTGGGCACAGTATTCACATGCACTGCCAGACCATGCCAACACCTCCATCCCAGGTTGCTGAAACCTTTGCACGCACTCTTCACCTCCTCACACCTCAAGCTGGCACCACGTGGACGCTGGTGCTGCTGTGTTTAACCCCCACGTGAGACCTGTACACACCAGTAAGTATCTCCTCAGGCTTCTGACAACCTCTGCAGAAGGCTGTACAAGGAGAAAAGGCCAGGGAGGGCACATGAGGAAGGGTGCTCTCACCCCTTCTCCTGGTGATGCCCCAGCCACAGAGGCAGTGCCACACCAGCACTAGGGGAGTGAGGGTGATGCTCCTGGACCAGCTTAGTTTTGCTCTGACCGTGAAGAACAAGCTTTTACATCACCTTTGGTCCTGAATAACCTAAGGTGGGGGTGTTTATCCCACTGAGGAATTCAAGTCATCCAACCAAACCCTCCAAGCCCCTATCCTGTGACACACTGCATGGAAATGCAACGGACTCAGTCTAAGAAATGGCAGCAACTTACTCTTTGTGGGGCTGAAGGAAAATGTGTTGTTTTGTTTCTAATTACCACACATTCAGAGGGGAGTTTTTTTCAGCGTGACTTGCAGCCCAGGAATAATTTGATTTGGAGATTTTTTTTTAATAAAATCAAGGAGCTCAAATAATGTCTCAGAGGTAAATTGCTGCTTAAAAAAAAAAAAAGATATCAAAAACTATATTGGTTTTAAATTATTCCATGTGAATTTTCCAATTTTAAGCTCAGAAGTTATGTGGTGAGCAACCAGGTTTGGGATGGGGAGGCGAGGAGACTGCTCCCTGCCTTAGCACCTCCCTAACCTCAGCTTTATTTAAGAAAGTTTGCTGAGAGTTTCATGTGAATTAATGAAATTTAATGAGCAGTGAGGAAGGTGGTGTTTGGAAATATGTCTTTTCAGTTTTCACCCCTCTGAGCATCCCTGATATCTCAGTTATCCACCGCAGTTCCCATTCAGGCACTGAAGACATTTTGGGGGCAGAGTAGGGGGAACTTGAAAAATTATTTTTCTCCACTGCAGGCCTTTTTCTTTCCACTTTTTGCATCACTGGAAGCTGGAGAAGAACAGGTGGCTCTCGTTGTTACACTGGGAATGTGGTACACACACCAGAGCAGCTGTGTGCTGGAGCCTGGGAGGGCAGTGGAGCAGCAGTTGTCTCCTGGGGACATCCCAAGTCTCTCACCCCTCTCCCTGCGGCACCCAACACTAACACAACCCACCACACACTGATTGTGTGCCATCTTCACTTGGCTGCTTGGTCCTGGTACATGGCTCCTGCTCTCCCCCAGACCCGGTACCATCTCCGGCATGGTCCATTTAAAATTATCTCTCCATCAGAGAGCGAGGGAGGGGGCTGGGGGCAGGCTCTGGTGCAAGGCACTAAGTGTCTGGACCCTGCTAAGTTCAAAGGCAGCCTCCCTCCCACCCCGAGGAGGGACGTAGCCGGCCGGAGGATGGCTGGAGGCCACACAGACGGGAAGGTATGTAACAATCCATTTATCACTTTGCAAATATTAGTGCTGCTTGCATTTGCTGCAGCAATATTTCTTCTTGGAAATTGGTGAAGTGAGTAATAACAATGTTATTTATTCTAAGACCTTGGAACTGAGAAGCAATAACAGGGGGACTGTTCCCTTGAAAGCTTCAGAGGTGCAGGAAATAAAATGGGGAGGGGGGGATGATGGGAAATAGACCAACAAAGGTCTGGAGGAGAGAAAGCCATTGAAACCTCCTGTTTAATTTCTTTGCCCCAAAGGTAATAAAGTGTTTTTTGTAATGATTTATATACAAACAAAGTGGGGTGGGAAGAAGGGTGAACATTTCGGATTCATCTCTGGCTGGAATATACTGCAAGGCAGCCGGGCATGCACCTTGGGTTTGGGGTCTAGCAAAGAACGTCCTTCACAGAGTCTCCTGGTTCTCTCTTTCATTTTTTTTTCTTCCGCCCCCCCTTCCCCTTACATCCCTTATCTGAATATATAAGGCTGCCCTTTGCTCAGATTTATGGGTTGGGGCAGCACTGTGTGTATTTACAGTCTCCTGACCTGCAGACCTACAGCTGAACAAGAGCAGGAGGAAACCAGGGCCTGTTCCATAAACAGAGACAGATACGTGGGGGAGGCAGCAGGAATTGTGAGCAGCACTTAACATTTTTAACTATTTGGCCAAGCCAAGGAATCAGTGATTAGATTAGAGGCAAAGAAAAATGAGAAGTGGGGTTAAAGATTTAGGGAAGGTGGGGGAAAAGGACAGCAACAACCAACAGAGGCCCCAGGTTTGGCATGGGGAGAAATTAAAAGTTGTTGGGCTGTTATAAAATGTTTTCCAGGACAAAAGGGAAGAAATGAAAGCAAATCTCCAAAGCATTTTAATCAAGTTGTGCTTTCCTTGGGTAGAGCCAAACAGCACTTTTCAAGTCTGATTACCTTTTGAGGAGGTAGATTACTTAGTCTGTGTTTATGCAGGTACTAATTGCCTCAGATTAAGTTGAAAAAAACCCTTACTCGATGATAATAAATATTTCTTAGGTCTGTATCTATCAGTTGGTTTGTCGGCAGAAATTCAGTGCAGATGAGAAAATATTTCAAAGGGGCCAGAGCATTACTCGACTTCTCAGAGGCAAAGGCAGCAAAAGTGGCAACAACCTGGAAAATAAATATATGAAATGCAACGTATGTAGGGGTCACAATATAGCGTAAGTATATCAACATGATGAACAGCTTTGATGAAAATGGTAAACAAAACCACCCTCTCTTCCTGTGGCTTGTTTTACATTGCAATAAACCACTGACTCTATAACCTATCAGAACATGCTGAGATTTTATGCATCATTTCCAACTACTATTTGAACATTTGGTTTAGAGTAGTCATGAACCATAATTAATGGGATTTTTTTTGTGTGTGTGTCCTGATAAAAAGCAAGCTTTATTGTATTTTATTACCTGTTGGTCCAAAGCTCTATATAGATGATGTAAATTCATTGTAGGTTTTAGGCTGGGGAAAAAGAGGAGGTGGGGGGTTTGCACATGACTATGATGAATTAACATTTACAGTTTCTAATCAAACCCAGAAGTTGAGCTTGAGATGCCCCATCCAAATTTTCTTTGCTCCTGTGTGCGAGTTGGTAGCGATGGAACACAAAGATTTTGGCCCAGCTCAGCCTACCAGGAGGAAAGGGGAAAAAAACCCCAACAACCCAGGCACCACAAAGACCGTGGAGATGAATGGCTCTATTTTATGAGCCATAAAAGTTTTATTCATCTTGACACTGAAACAGGTTTAGGCAGCGAGTTGACACGCCTTAAATAAATAAGTGGAATTAATTCCCCAGCTCTTGAAACAATAGCAGCGTGCCCGTAACGCTGAGAGCTGCCCCGTTGTTTCCCGTTGCTGCTCGATATTGATATTATTTGTGGGTTGTTTTTTTTTTCCTCTGGGGCCTGGTTTCTCCACTTCAGATTCTTCCCCTGTTTTATTAGAGGTTGAAAAAGGTTCAAGACCTGGTTGTACCACTGCTCCCACCGACAGCTAAAGAACCAGTTTGGCGTCTGGTTTGTCTGTTGTTTTACTGCTGACCTTCAAATCAACTTTCCCCCCTGACCCCAGGAGGCATCTATCATGACAAGAGGCTGTTTAACACAAATGGTGCCCATTTATAGGGGAAGAGAGTCAGAAGATTTCCTTGGTTGTTGGTTTTTTTTGTATTCTTCTTTTTTTTTTAATGAAGAATTTGGTTTTTTCACCCCTCTTTTCTCAGTCACCACAGGTGAAATCCCTCCTAGCAGCTGGCTTATGAAATAATGCGAGGGGAGGCCTTAATGAGCTGAAAGCACCCTCAGCTGGAGATAAATATATGCAAATGAGATGCACAAACAAAGGAGCCCGGACAGAGAAATATCTGCAATTCCAGCAAAATGCTGCCTGCAGCTAGAAGATGAACAGCTTTGATAAAATGGTAACAAAAAGCACCTTTTTCTCCTCCAGCTTGTTTTACATTGCAATAGAGCATTGTTATTGTAACCCATTGGAGCATGCAGAGGTTTTCTGCCGCTTCAAAAAAAAAAAAGAAAACCTGTTTAAACATTTGTTTTTAAGGCATTCATGGGCTATGAGCAATGTGATAGCTTGGAGTTTTTTGGTGGCTTGGGGTGGGATTTTTTGGGGGTGTCGGTTTGGTCATGGTGGGTATTTTGGATGTGACTTTTTTTAAGCTATTTTTAAATATATATATTTTAATATACATTTTACCTGTTGGTCTCTCTCTGGCTCGGGTTGCTGGTGATTTTGGTCGTGATGTTTTGCAAGGGGGAAGGCAGGGTGGGGGTGTCAGTTGGTTCTTAAAAAAAAATGTCCGAGTTTTGCTTTCAAATTTGGAGGGAAAATCCAAGTTGACAAGTAGTAAGAAGCAGCTCGGGGCCAGGGGGAGAAGAGGGGAAAATCCAGACTTGAACATTCACCAAGCAGCACCCAAACAGGCAGCTTTAATGAAAGCAATCAAGCCTCGGAGCTAATTCAAAGACAGACATCTAACATGCTGATTTTAATAAGCTTTTAAAAGGCAATCTCTAACTTTTAAAAGTAACTCTTTTTAATTTAATTGGGGTTTTTTTTTGGTTTATATATTGCCAAAACAAACACAGTAACTAAAATATGTTTTCAATATGTATAAGTAGCATATCTAGACAATGTTTTAAATTAGCCCCGTGTTTTGAGGGGAGGGGGAGAGGGTGGAGGAAGGAAAGAAAGAGGCTTACTTGGGATGAGTCGAAGACATTTTCCAGGGGTCATCATGTCAAAATAATACCTTTATCTTCTCGTCCTTGCCTTTATGAATCCTCCTGTGTGAACGTATGGATGCCTCTTTACCTACAGGCTTCTTCAGAAAACAACCCCGACCGATCGTCTCTCGGAGATAGGCAAACCTGCCTTTCTAAAAGGCAGAGGAAAAAAAGGCAGAGAAAATACAGTGCTGTTTAACTTTTAACCTTATGATATCATTAAATAGATCATTATGGATTTATAAATGGAGGGTAAACACTATAAAGTTTAGAGGGTCTTTTACTCCAGGCACTAACCACAATTTTTATATCTGGCAAGAAGAAGAAAAATAGACTTACCTTTAAGGAAAAAAATCCCCCTCTTTCTTTGGCACTTACAGATGTTAGAGCAGACAAGTGTCGGATTTCCCAATGTCAAGAAGATTTCCTAATTTTTCACAGCCCTCTCCTGTTGCATTTTTGGCCCGATGTGGGAATCATCAATTTAATTTGTGGGGCTGCGCACTGGAAATCAAGATATAACATGTACGTGTGCTTTAATGAACCCTAAAACCTGACTGGCAGCTCTCTGCTTGCAGTTGCCCCAAGCTCAGGATTTCAAGGGTTAATAAAAACTTGCTTCTATTAGGAAGGCTTTCTTTTTGCAGCCCAGGTTTGTAGCAGCATAATTATGTTCAACTGCTGCTGTTTGAAAAGGGCAAACAGCATCTTAGGCACAGAACAATGAAATTACAGCTGAGATTTAGGTTAGCAAAAGCCGTCTTCTGCAGGCTTTTATGATTCATTATTTCCCATTAAATACAGTATTAGAAGTGTACACCAGATAGCTCATGGTTGCTGCGCTCAGAGCACATTATCTATATTACACAGGTCTGGGGAGCAGAATTAGAAAACTTTGGGGGAATGAGCAATATGTGTTTGCTGATAGAAGTACCATATGGCTCATCTTCCTCAATTGCTTTCATTGCGACTCTGATGCTGGAGAAATTAAAGTTTTATTTGATGTGGCACAGCTTAATGAACTGTCTTCTGTTAGGAAAATTGAATATGTTTCCTGTTATTTGAGCACAGAGCCCTCATGGTTTTGGCTGATGAGGGATGCATTATGTATTGTTTATTTAGCATTTTGAAAACAAAAGCAGATATTGGAGGTAAAATTGATTACTGCAGGATGTGTTATATAATCACATTTTTCTCTCTTTAAATTATGGCCTTGCCTATTGTTTTTATGGCAGCATTTTTTGAGGAGGGGGGAGGGCATCCCCTAATAAAAAAAGGAGGGGTGGTTGAGGCAAAGTATATAATCTCTGCTTTGTTTAAAAGCCGCATTAGAACTTTTTAAGTTTAGGGAATGACATGGGAAAAAAAGAAGTGCACTTACGCACGTATTAACCTGCAGGCCCAGTGGCTGCCATGCCGTCGGTCTGGGGATGCTTGAGGACTGTGTGTGCACTGGGCTGTGTCATTAGAAGAAGACTCATTTCTCCATCCTAGGTGGAGGACACAAAGAGGGAGGAACATCCAGAGTTAAGGAACCTAATACCCTGAATTTCACATTTCTTAGTATGCCAGACAGAGTTCATTGCAAAATGTTAATACCTGCAGGGGAGAGGGTGAATATAGGTTGGGAGGATATAGAAAATTATTGGGAGAAGGAGAGCCCATGTTACTAGGCACTGCAACATCAGTCATTTATCTAGGACAAGAAATAAGATATTGATGGAAAGATGGCTCAGATTAAAGGCAATGTGTGGTTTTGGCTTTGTTTTATAGTGTAAACAGATGTGCACACACCAAGGATTATATACCCTACCTGTGTCATTGGGGTGGTTGGCAGCAATAAGCCCAGTGATAAGACAGGGCTGTGGGTGCTAACCCTTCTTCTCTCTGAGGGAGCAGACAACTATATTTCAGCTCTGAAATCTACAGACAAAAAAAAATTAATATCTTTGAAGTATGTTATTCTTATTAATTCCACCTCTTCTTGTTGGAAATCCTGCCCCATGACACCCTCTGACTTTTGCTGTTATTGATCTCCCAGGAAGAGGGAGGTGGGGATCTGGGAGCAGTAAGTGGAAGGTAAAAACTGCCTGTGATAGCTCAGTGCTTCTCTCCTGCCCTCCACGCTGCTCCGACAAAAAGACAATTTGTCTTGTGTGCCCCATGATATTTGAGGACTCTGGCAAATGTGCCTGTTAAACAAGCCCCACACAGAATCTAAATACTGTCCATTAAAAGAGAAAGTCCCAACGTGTTTATAGCAGCGGGCCAAGACGCTCAGCCCTCGCCCCGGAAAAACTCCCATTGACGTCAGCAGGGCTTGTGCTTATGCAAAGAGTGTGGGATGCTGCCCTGCACCTTTAGAAAGAAAAGGGAAAAAAAAAGAAGAGAGGTATTGGAAGGAGGATATTGCTCCTGAAAATGTCTTGGAGCAAAGTGGTTAAAGCAAAGCCTGTACAAACAGTGACTATAAATATTTTCCATTCTGTATCACTCTTCAAACAGTTCCCTGCCGTAATTCCAGGTGAGTACAAAAATAAATAAATTATAGCATGAGGGGAAGAAGAAGAAACGAGAAAAGAAAAAAAATTGCATTGCAACCAAGGCTGAAACCACAAAAGCTTAATTTCTTTCATCCAGATCTATTTCCCAGAGAAGAAACCGGTGGGTTTTTATGAAAGGCTGCTCCATGACAGGAGCCTCCTTTGAGGAAGACCATTATGCATTGTTATCAGCATGGCGTAATTTGACTGTTGACAAAGTATCTGTGGCAGTGAGAATGAAAGCAGTTAGAAGTGTGTCGGGTTGTAATCAAGAAGATGCTTAGCTGTGCAACGCTGCATCTTGAGCAGATTTGAATCAACATTGCCTTGAGGGGACACACACACACACAGAGACACAGACACAGACACACACACACTTTAAAAAAGTCCATTAATTTTTAGTGGGAAAATTAGAGTGGCACTTGATGAAGTGAAATTTGACATGCGTTAATTGCTCCGCAGCTCTCCTAATTAGAGATTTTCAAATTCTTTTACTGCTGTCAGCCTGATGCCACATTGTCTTGCCGGACAAATAGTAAAATTGCAAATTGGGTTGATCAAGAAGTTGGACTTGAAGATATTGGTCTTTAGCTTGTTTGCTGCTGATCATCATTTTCATAAGAGAGTTGAGGGTGTTGTGGTCTATGAAGGGCACTTGGGGGAAGAAAAAGTGCAATAAAATCCTTCTTCTTGATAAATAGAGAATCGATGATTTAACAGAGCTTGTTTAAAAAAGATTAAAGCATGCAAGAAGTGGACAATAAAGCAATGGAGTTGTAAATAAACCTTTAATCTTTGTTAAATCTATGCCTTGCATGATTTCAAATAGGATTCTGTTTTTAATAAAACCATTAAATTCAGTTTATTTTTTCATGTGCGTTGTTCGCAGTGTGGCAGATGGAGGGAAGGGGTGGGGTTCAGGTTCCTGCATGCTTTTTGCCCTAACCTGAAAGGCAGCATAGCAAGACCATGTTTTATATCAAAAACTGGTTATAAGGTTGCATGAACACATATTTGTGCTGGTTCTGAAAGCATGATTTTTTATCTTCTGTTTTTGTTTTCTTCCTTCCCCCCATTCTAGATCATGCCTCCCCTCCCTTAGCCTTTGAACCCCTCTTAATTCATTAACATATTGAATTTTTTCAATTTTCCATTTTCTTGCAATAACAATATTAATGCCAGGGCCAAGGCCTGATTGGAGCTAAATTACTTGTTACCTGCTGGCATTTATTTATATGGCATTGAATTATAAAGCTTTGCTATTGTCATGCCTTGGGCGAATTGTTTATGACACCAGTAATAGGAGTAATTGTTATTGTTGAAATTACCTGTCAGCTACCCATAGCAGTGGCCCTTGTCCCACTGACAAATAGTGACAGGGGAGAGGGATCCTCCGCACGTCCTCCTGATGACTTCTCCTCTGATAATAAGGAGTGCAGGGCCTCTGATAATTTGCCTGTCACTGTTGAGTGCAGCTCAGAGAGAGTTGGCCAAATTGTTGTCATTCACTTTGACAAAGACAGCAAAACGCTCTGGAGCAGGAGGAGGATTATCAAAATAAATGAAAGCCCTCACACGTCCTTTGTTTTGGGTTTTTTTGGGGGTTGGGTTTTTTTCCTCCCCATTGCCACTCGGCTGCCTTTATGCCAGGGTTGTAAAAATGGGGATATGTTCCTCAGCAGTGCAACTTGAGAGTCAGCACAGGGTAGGGGGGAACGGCACAAGGGCTTCTGCAATTTGCGTGCTGTTTGCCTGAAACGTTTTGGTCTCCAAATATAAATTAAATTCTTTATGGATTTTTTGGGGGTTTTGTTTTGGTTTTTTTTAGCCTGAGGCAGTCTGTGTTTTGGCAATTACCAACTGTCATTGCAAGAGAAAGGGTGATGTTTCTGTTGCATGGATTTGATTTTATTTGATTATTTATTCTGTTATTTTTCACAGTCAGCATCATTTCTTTCAGCTCTCCTCTTGCTCTCCTGCCCAGCCCTGTGAAACACACCC
This sequence comes from Machaerirhynchus nigripectus, assembly GCA_013397975.1. NCBI lineage: Eukaryota > Metazoa > Chordata > Aves > Passeriformes > Dicruridae > Machaerirhynchus > Machaerirhynchus nigripectus. The sequence continues at coordinate 557,355 of VZRQ01011092.1, forward strand.
GGTGCAGCAATCAGTGTTGCCCCATGCCCAGGGCTGCTGGAAGCAGCTCTGCTCCTGCTACAGCATCTGCAGCTTTTTGACCCCCTAAGCTATTGCAGTATCAGCTGAATTACCTTCACCAAAAATATTATTTCCTTTAGGAAAGGAGGTTCTGCTGCTGATAAACCCAGCAGAGGTCTGTTTGCTGCTGTGAAGGAGCTTCGCGAAGAAGCGGTGTTATTTGTCAGAGCCTATCTATTTATAAAAAAATAAAATAAATTACAAAAACTCCCCCTTCACGTCCTGTGACTGGTGCGCACGGGAGGACGCCCACGCTCAGTGGAGACTTGCTGCCAATCACACCCCGACACTGCTGAAAAAGGGAGATATTTTACACCATCACAGCAGCCAGGCTGCATCAGGGACGCTCAAAGTGCAGGTTTTGGGTGAGCACATCACACCCTGCCTGATCCAGAGTCATCCACGCCACATCCTTCACAGCTGATCCTATAATGGCAATAATTTCCCCTTTATTGGTCTTTACACTCAGGTAATGACTACCTGGGGCACAAAGCACCTCATGGGCTGCTTTAGGCCCTTCACCCCCAGTAGCCAGTCCCTAATTGATCAGTAAAACCTCCCACTGAGTCACTGATGCAGCACGGTATTTGCCGTAACAATGAGGTTTGGTCCACATAAATACCTGTGGGCACTATCTCACCCCTCGATTTGCTCCTTGAAGGAGTAGGTCTGAATTCCTGCTACCAAGAATTTTCACCGGCGGCAAATAAATCTGCCGAATTCAACTCTTTCATTTGTAACCATTGGGCTCAAACGCATAATTTAGCCAAATTATCAGCTGCCTCCATCTTCCCAGGGAACGAGTGCAAACAACGTTTTAGGAACAGACATCTAAATTTAGTAGGGTTTTGAATAATTGATAGGCTGGTGTGACAGAAGATAGAAACTTATGTTTCTAATCATCCCAAAGCATTTCTCCTTCCTCCCACTCCCCAAAATGAAGTCGCTTTGTTTGCAGTTAAATATCGGGAAGATGTCCACTTAACAAGTATAAAATTGTGATAGCATTAAGAGGTTATCCGTGGTAATAGAAAGCACGGAACATGCCTGAGAATGTGATCTGTAAGGCAGATAATTTTTAAAGATGGAACTTGTCCTTGCTTTGTCTGGGGAGAGGCATGTTAGTGATCCCAGAAGGGGAGGGTAAAAAATATAACACACATTTCCAACTGAAGATATTTAAAATGTGTAATGTATTTCGGCATGTTGCTGTAAGCTGTTGTTTGATGTTTTTCCTATAAAGCCTTAACTAAGCACCCCAGATATGGTTGTGAATCTCCTGCTCCTAGCTGCACCAAAAAACAAAATACATTTTAAATGGCTGCATTACCAATATCCTGGTAGACTTTAACACACAAGCATAATCATCTTCCCTCTGTTTTCTCTCTCCGTTCCTAAACACAGTCCCAGCGTCAAAAAGCCCACCTTTACATTTCAATCTCATTTGAAATGTAAACTTTTAGCAAATAAGCGCTGGCTTATGGAGCTGCATTGCCGCTGTGACTGGCAGCAAATTCCTTTTTCTCCCTCCCCTCAGCGTAAGGGGTTTGAAATACCCATCAGTGTCAAAAGAAACTGCGCAGATCACTGCTGCTCTAAATAAGGCAGAGCAGTGTTGAGAAAAAAACCTGCCCCCCCCAAGAAAACCGAAAAAAAAATCACTCAATGGATTAAAATGACATTTCTGTCCCATGTCAGTCCGAATGACAAAGTGTCATGTTTTGCATCATTTCAGAAAGATATTCTTCAAACAAATTCAGCATATAAACAGGCAGCGGGCTTTTGTTTGAAACATTTCAGATCAAAAGTTAAGGGAAGAGCAATTAATATTGCCTATTAAAATCCGTGTTATTGTTAGAGATACATTTTGTGGTTACTGACTGTTGTGAAATAAAAGCAAAGGAACAGAGCCACGGTTTCTTACCATTGCAGATAGAAAAAGGCAATTTCCAGCTTTTTCTGTTCTGGTTCTTTTTTCCCTCAAAGTTGCTCTTAGATGTGTTTGCTGAATAAACAGGATTAACTGTATTTAAAACAAGAGATAAAGAACAGCTTTTTATTACACTGAACAGTCTGCAGGGTTTCCAGGCTCCTCTGAATGCACTTCATGCCTGGAACAAAATGTTCATATTTTACCTTTTTTAATGACACCATATAGAACAAGCAAAATATTCTTGTAATAATACAAATATGGAATCAATGGGGAATGGTAAAAAAAGAGCATTTTTACCATTTCTGCTTCTGGCCAACTGCTGGAGTGGGTTATTTTTACTTTCTTTCTTTTTGCTTTTGTCTTTGTTTTTGTTTTTGTTTGCAGTTTTGCAGCAGGATGAGAAACCAGGGTGAAAAGTATTCCTGTTGCTGAAGGGGCTTTCCCTTTTCCTTTGGCTGCAAAAACTCACCGGGTGCTGTTAACACAAAACTAATGGCGAGAGCGCGATCCGGAGAGCCAGCCTGCTATCAGCTGCATTTCAATGGAGGCTTTCTCAAAAAATAGGTACAAAGAAAAGAATTTAGACAAATTTGCCTCTTAACCTTTAAAGATTTCCTGCCTATTCCAGTATGTCCTTTATTACATTAATTTTTTATTTAAATTACACCATTAACTGGATATGAATTTATCAAGAATACATATATTGATTTATAAAACAGTATCATTAATTATTATAATAGCTAGATGTAGCTGATATTACAAAGCCATTTAAAGGTTTTTAATATAACTTGGACATACATAGATAGATAGACATTATGGACAAGACTACAATTTAAACTGGCTACCAGCAGTTAATGAAATCCTTGATTTATCTTCTCATTTAGAGATTGATTATATTGTTGCTTTGTAAAACTATTTATTTTATGCCATTTTTCAAAGGATGTCTCAATAAAAGGAAAAGATAAATAAAACATCCAGCGAAGTCTCAAAGCATATTTGGTTTTATATTTTCTTTTTTAATGCTGCAGCTGTTAATGTATTACTAGTTTGGAGGCTTGTCACCTTTACAGAGAATTGGCTTTCTTGATAGTAGCTGTGTTTGCACATGCACAATTTCCTATATTTGGATTTTAAAAAAAAGAAGAAAAAGAAAAAAAAAAAATAAAGAGGATGTCCTCCCGACAGCATTGTGTTTATTTCCTAAACCAAAACCCAACAAAACGCCTTTCTGGCATATATTTCTTAGGCATATATTTTGTTTAAGCTGTGGAAAAATGGGACTTACCCTAGTGCTGCAAAGCAGTCAGTCATGGAGAACATTTTGATTTAAAATGCAATCTGAAGAGAAGAAAAAAGAGAGGGGAAAAAAAAAGAGAAGGAATTATATAAACAAACAGTACACCACTTTCAAGTTCCTCTTAAAATGTTCCTAGCTTAACTAATACATTGGAAGTTTAAATCTTTACACATTGTTCTTGAGGGGCTGTCTCTCTTGACTCTTTATTTATATCACTTATTCTTGTCTGGCAACATATGTTACCGATTTATTATAGTATTTTTTACTGTTAGCCAGACAAATGTAAGGGCTAGCTGAGGAAGGGTAGTTGCATCTGATGAGTTTAACAATTGCAGGGCATCCTTTAGGGGTAGCCAATGGGCTCTTTTGAAGCTATAATACTCACCATTAACCATTTTCATGCTGACATATTTTTATTGTTGAAGTTGGGGCTTTCCCTCATGTCAGCTTCTTTTGTATTCAGTGGCTCCACAGGCAAATCAAGCAGTGTGGCTGAGTGGTTCACCAAGCCAAGGTTTTCGTAGATGTCTCAAACCACACCCTTATATCTTGGCATCCAAATCTGCGTAGTGTTCCCCCCACAACTGAACAAAGAAAAAGAAACGCAGAAAATAATACTTGAAAAAAAAAATCTATAATCCATGACAAATGCAAGCAAATCCTAAGCATAAGCAGTCAGATTTCTCAGTGCCATTACTGGCACCAAAAGGTAACAGAGAGGAAGCCTTTTCCCATCAAAGCAATCTCCTCTAAATTCTTATTTTAAATGGATGGACCAGCAGCAGGAGGAGAAGTTGCAAGGACAAGTGGTGAGCTGGATGTTACATTTTGCACATGGTGTTTTTAGGTGACCCGTTCTGGAGCAAGATCTTGAACTCTGCCCACCTTTTCCTTCCTACTCATCCTCTGTCCTATCACCTTGTTCAGTTGCCAACATCTTCCTCCAGCTCCTCTGAAAACTGTACCCCTGTGTCTTGTTTCACTGTTAAAGCCACATCTTGAGCCTCTGGGAGCCAACAGGTTTGTACAAGCCATGGGGACATAATTCCTAATATTTCCCACAATTTCCAGCCTGCTGGTGCCAGGTCAGACTGTTACACCTGTCAGCAAATCCTACCATCTATGAGAAACCCAACGTGGGATGCTCAAGAGTCCTCCTCCCCAAGGATCACAGAGTAGATGGTAGGGCACACTCTGAATTTTCTGCTGCTCAGAATTCAGTCAGATTTTTAGGAATTTTTAGCTCCAAAAAGTTAGGTTTAATTTCCCTTGCATCTTCAGGGAATGCGGGAAGAGACTGTGTAAGCTAACATGGGACCACAGGACCTGAGTAGTGATGATCTACGGAGGGAAAAGATACAGTGAGCAGCATTTTGGGTGGGAAATGAGGTATTTCAAGTAGAATGAATACAGAAATTGCAATTAAATTCGTTAGGTTCCCTTGAAGGGAGAGATTGAAAGTGGATCAGGGCATGACTCCTTATAGCACTGGGGGCTCCTTGGCAAATGCTACACAACATAGTTTTAGCTGGGAGGAGAGCAAGTGATCCCGTGGGTTTTCTTGTTTTGACTTATTGACAGTTCAGTTGTTGTGGGCTAATTTGTTTGATTTTCAAATTTTTAAAAATTATCAAAAGCTTCCTCTACTTATTGTAGGGGTTTTTGAGGACTTTCTAAAGTAGGTCTGGGTTCAGCAGTACGCAACAAACTTGCATGGAAATAAAGATTTTCCTTTCTTTTAATTTTTCTGTCAAGAAGATAGCTTAACTTTTACTTTGGGTTGGGGTTTTTTTTCAAATGGCATTTTAATTATACTTTGGATGCCCTCCTAAAACAATTTGCAACCCCCAAATGAACCTTTGAAGACAAGTCTCATCCTCCTGAATGCCAAAGACACAGTGAAAAAGGCTGCAGATGAAATGGTCACACCAGGACTCCTAGATTTAAGGATTTGAAGTCTTGGCTTTTCCCATTTCTCCAGAAAGGTTTTATTTAGGCAGATGTCATCAGTGTCCTGGGCAAATATTTGGTGACAATACCAAAGCTTGGAGCATATGGATTAATACTTACTTAATTTTGTATTTTAAGGACATTGACAGCAACTTCATAATTAAGCTAATAGCCTCCCTTAAATTTTTCTATTCCACTCAAACCCATATTTTTTTGGCTGGGGAAGGAGGAACAGGAAGCATGACTTGGTCTCTCAATCACTCTCTTTCTGTTTTGTCCATCACCTTGGTTTCTTTCCCCTGTTTTTGACCTGCACTTTTTCTGGATCAGACACTGGCAGGTTGAGAGGTAATAAGAACCAGATGGACATAGTACAGAAATTGCCCAAATGGGTACGAGAATGTGGGGAGCTGTCAGGCATGGAGAGAAGCTGGAATTTTTCAGCAATAAAATGGGATTTATCGCCACTCTACCACAGTCATTGCCGACAACCGTTTACCTTGACAGAAACCCCATTCCAATAGGCCATACCGATGCAGATTTTTTTTACTTTTTTTTTTTTTTCCAAAGAGTGATGATTGGTATTTGTTCTAAGGCTCAAATGGCCTGCACTAAAGGTGAAGCATTAGGCCAAAGTCCTGTATTCCCTACTGAGGCAAATGAACCTGCTAAAATAAGTTCCTTCCACAATAGCTGTGTAATTGAAACCAGAAAGTGAGAGAATTTGATAAATTGCTTGACCCTGAAGGAATGTTAAGGTCATAAATTTTCATTGCTTTTTTTTTTTTGCTTCTTTTTTAGGAAAAAAATCTCTTTTATATATATATAGGTATATAGATACATTATGTTTAGTATTTGTCTCCGAATTCCAGCTAACTTTCAGATCATTAGCCATTACTTTGCCATCGTCTCCCCATAGGAAACTACTAGAAGGTTTAGAGCATTCCTACCTACACCTTCCTAGGAGGGCTGAAGGATGCAAAGTACTCACAAATGGCAGCGCTGTTAAGGAGTCAGCCACATAAAGAATAAACAACCCAAAATTGGGAGGTTAGCAAGTGCAATCCCTTTAGAAAGGCAAAATAAACAACATAAAAACCACAAACATACTGTACTTGAAGAGTGCTGGAGTAAAAAAAAGTGTAAATCATTTACAGGCTACCAAACATTTATTGCTACTTTTGCCCTTTTTTTTAAACTTACAAGTGGCATTACATTATACTTGAAAAAGAATGATCAGTGTTTTCTTGAATGATTTGCACAAAATTTAGTAATATGTATATAACAAGATGTCCCTTCAAGCTCATAAAGACACAAACAAACCCCAGATCCCACGGTATCTTATTGTGGTAATACACATCTTGAGAATAACTGAAAGAAAATAAAATTTAAAAAAAAATAGAAAAAGAAGGTAAACCCAGAGAAAGGATGAGAATAATTAGGAGAAAAACCAGCAAGGTAAAACATCCAGCCATGTTCCCTGTTCTGTGCTTGCACCCGTCAGTAAATACAGCCATACTAAAATAGCTTCTAAGAAGAAGCAGAGAGGGAACTCTGAAGTATTTTGGTTTTGTGTATGGTTGTTTGGGTTTTTTTTTTCCCTCAGGAGCAAAATTTACTTCTTTAAATGTAGCGGATTCTGCTTCACGATTCCTTGAAATTTGCCGTCATATAGTAGCTGTTTTTTCTAATCTGGCTGCTTTCCTCTCCCTGCTTTGAATATAACATTTCAGAGGCAAAATTTTCTCACTTCAGTAAGGCGCTGCACTTTACGTAGCCATACATACTTAACCCTACATGAAGCAAGTTAAATAATCATTAGCACAGTAACCCATTACTATCAAAAACTTATTGGTCCTCTAAATTTTAAATTAATGGCCTGTCTCCCTTGTTCTGTGTGTGTGTATGTATCTGATTTTCAGACACTTCAGTGGAAAGTCATAGATGTTTTATCAGCACATATTAGATGATTTGCATTATTGATATTTCAATTTAAAAGTGAAATAATAAAAAAAAAAAGTGCAGGGAAAAATAGTTCTGCTGAGTTGGTTCGTCCCTAGACCCCTGATTCTTTGGTAACTCCTCAGAGTATAAATTAGCAGCCAATATTTGACAAACTGGTAAAGAAATGCACTCTGCTCCTCTCTGGCCAGGTTGTTCTAGTTCAAATAAATTTCCTTAAGAAAACATGAGAAAGAGAAGCTAAAGGGAAAAAAGGGGGAAAAAAAAAAAGGAGTTGAAACAATGCCCCCATAAAATCATAGCAAAAAACCCCTCAATAATTTATACTCACTTTTTCTTTTTGGAGATGTTAAATAAAACTATGGTGGAATGGGGTTTTCTTGCTTTGTGAGGGATGGTTTTTTCCCCCGATAAACTTTCTGGCCCAAATCCCTTCTTTCCTTTTTGTCTCTCTGAGTCCCAAAGTAACTGCTAGTCATTTTGAGACAGTTACTTATCCGGAGAATGAAGGAGTATCGTCTGCATTTCAATTAGAGAAGGAAAAAAAAAGATAAAGACTTGGAACGTAATTGAAAAATGCAAAGAGACATATTAGGATGAGAATTTTCATCTGTTGCTGTATAAATATTTTAATAAAAGTTCTAAAATAATGTGTCTGCCTCCTGCTCTGTAAAAGAGAGGAGATTATGAAGTGCAAATGATGCAGCTTAGATGTATAGATCCGACTGGGATTTTTCACCGTTTAAGAGTCCCTTTGTGCTTCTCCTCCAGAAGTTTGTTTTAGAGCCGTTTCAGACCCCAAGAAGTATAAATTTCATAAGTATAAATAAAAGATGACCAGCAAGTGGCTTCAATCACTAATATTTTTTGCAAACTAATGTTCAGCTGATGCAACTCGATTTTGTTTTGCATCACATTAGTGTCACAGCGGCAATGACTGGCCTTTATTCACCAACCCTTTGAGTCAGCACTTCAAGACATCTTTCAAATTAGGTCATACTGCAAATTTGCCGCTGATACAAAGGTTGATTAAGAGAGCTTCACAATTTTAAAGGGATGTCTTGTGAGGAGAATTAAGGTCTGGTTGATAGTTCCAGGAAATGTGAGGCCCTGTAACTACATGAAAATAATGTATAGGCTCTGTGGGGAAAGAACATATTTCCTCTGAGCACTTGAAGAAATACTCATTTACAATTTAACCAAGTCCTCCTCCCCACACTCCCCCCCCCAGTCCTGTTGCAGGAGAAATTGTGTGATGGGTCTCGAAAACAAGCCTTGAATTATAGCACAGAGGCAGTGAGATGAGCCCTGTTCTCCTCCTGCTGAAAATCAGTCCCCTCCTCTTGCCTCCTTTGATCTTCTTTGGAAAGACCTATTTCTCCCCCCTCCCACTGAAGCATCTTGGTTTCTCCTTTCCCCCATAAAACAATCCAGCATCGCAACGGGACCCTTCACCCGCAATGTAGCAACTCCAAGCTGAAGCTGAATTGTCGTGTAAACCTCCCCTGAAGATCTGGAGGGGATGATGAGAAGTGACAACCAATCATGGTGGTCAGAGGTAGGGTTGCAAATTACTTCTAAGCCAGATTTAGGCATCTTAATGCAGTGGCCAAAATATTTCCCCTCTACAGTGCAGAAGGGACAGTAGCTTTTCTTGCTCCAGGGTCTGAGCATGCAGAAGAAAAATCTCAAAGGGAGCTGCTGGCTGCCAAGTGGTTCTGGAAATCGGGCCACTTCATTTTTGATGGCTGACTGGGAAGAGAGATGAATGATCTCTTTGAAGGGAATCAGACCCAAATCTAACATTTTTGTGGCACTAGGGGATTTTAGATTTCCCAAACTTTCTCTCTTTTCAGGGAATAAGAACACATGAAGAGCTGAGAGTTCCTCTAATTTGATGTAAGTGGATAAAAGTCAACTGCCAGCTTCATTTTAGTTTAACTCTTTGGTCCACCTGACAAGACAAGAGGCTGCTGTTAATGCTGAATTTGCCTAATGAATCAATGCTCAGGATAGGAGGAAAAAAAAGGCAGGATTTTGGCTGCAGCTACATTGAAAGCAGTATTTAATTCTCCTGTCACTGAAACTAGAGTTGCCCAAGTTATCTTTTCTATGTTCAGGAATATTATCATGATTTAAGGCTATAGCACTAGTGTAAAAAACACAAACAATTTAAAACCAGAGCCCAAAGGGAGGTCTCTTGCCATATGAATAGCCATGAAAGCCAGAAAAATGTTTCTCATTCCCTCTTGTGTTTTCCTTCATTTCTTTGCAGCGGAGTCCCTGAACTTGCATTTCCACCACGGCAGCTGACTTCATTTCATGTTTTTGATGTTACGATCACCCACAGACCTTTCCATTCTCCATGTGTTTCTGGATTCAGTCACTTCACCCACAGCCCTCCCCTACAGTATAACACCTCAAATCCCCCCGCATGGCAAAGTCTATTTTATTCCCAGTCACTTTCAATTTGCCTCCCGTGTTTCTCTGAAGGGTTTAGTCGAATGTGATTTCTAGCACCAAAAGCAGAGGAGGGGGAAAGTGGCAGGCTACAAATGAGAAGGTGGCCTGTGCCACAGCCAGGAGTCGCTGGAAGTGAGAGTTTTGAAAAGAACTGAAATAGGACCACCACAAGATTGATTTTAATAATTTGAGCTACATTTATGCTTCAGGTTCCTTTAACGCTCTTCTACCAGGTTAGATAAAAATGGATATAAACCCTAAAAATATAAGTAATAATGAGATTTAAAGACAGGAACAGCAGCAACAAAAGGTGTATGTCTACCCCATGAGCGCCAAACTCCCCTGCAGACCTAATTTGGTAGTGTCACCCCCCCTCCTGCCCTGTGGAGGTAGCTGCTGCTGCTTCTGCTACTGCTGCCCTTCTCCAGTCTCCATGAATCAGGCAAGAAAGGATATGAACTCATGCCAGAGTGACTTAAACCAATCATGGGAAAACAAATTGGGGGTTCCTTTAAAAAAAAAAAAAAAAAAAAAATTGTGCTGCCTTTTAGTCTTTGTGGGGACACTGAGAACATGCTTCCAAGCTCTTTTGTTCTGCCCTAAGGGATGGAAGGCTGCTCTTAATACAAGAAAACAAAGCCTTCCATTGCCACTACCAACAAAAAAAAAAAAAAAAAAAAAAAGCCGAAACCCTTTTGAA
>VZRQ01011092.1:567733-618250 GCA_013397975.1 Machaerirhynchus nigripectus
CTTATGAACACTTTGCTCCAGGCTCTGTGGCAGTAAGGAAAAATCATTGCAACCATCACAAGACTTGGCAACACCAGGGCCATGCCAGCAGAGTGCTCTTCCCCATTACTGTAAATCACAGGCTGAGCCCAGTTTATTGTGAAACATCCAATTGTGGCTCCTTGAATACGATAAATAAAACCACCATCCCTCGGTGCACTTGACTAGTATTTGTGGAAGCGAGGGGAAAATTCACACATCTGCCTAAGGATAGGAGAGAAGCAGACGATGTTTCAGCGTAGCTTGGTGGAGACAAATCACAAAAGATGAGCTGCAATTAAATATGGGACTTTCTGTGCCTCTATCCTCCTTTTCACAATTGCTACTGTCCAGAAAATCACTTTATTCATTTTAGGCATTGCAGTATCAAGTATTTTGAGACACCAGAGTTGGGCTCATTTTGGTTGGGTTTGGGTCCACACTTGGATCAAAAATGAACACATACAGTGAAATCAAAGCTGAAATGGTCCCTGGGAATAAGGCAAGTCTCAGGGGGTAGCATTCACCTTTAGCCAAGGAGCCACGAGCCCATATTACAGCTACCAGCCCTCGAACACGTGCCATCAGTGCTGCAGGGCCCTGCTTCAGCCCAGCGATGATGGTATTGCTCAAGCCTTTCCTCTGGGAATATGTCAACAGGCACATTTAAAACTCAGCTTCTGCAAGCTATCAGCCACTGGCCCTCATGCCAGGAAAACACACAGGCACTAATGGAAACAGTACACAACCAGGGAGCAGAGCTGCACGGGGTTAGATCAAACTATGCCCATATTTCATAGGATTGCTCCCGCCCCACCATTGCTTTACTTCTATTTTCCGCCACGCACGGACCAAACGGAAGGATGGTGTGATGGAGCCAGAGGCAGAACAGCTCTGTAAATAAGGCCAGCTCTGAAATCTGCCAAGCAATCCTCAGATATAACAGGCAGTAATACCACAGGACTCATTCCCTACAGGACATGGACAGAAAATATTCCAAAATAATAGATTCAAAGCCCTCTTCTTGCTCAGAGCTTGTGTCCTTTTGTGCATACTGGATCAGCTGAATATTTATAGAAGAGATTGGAGGTCAGACTGCTTCACTCGCTGCTCCAGCCCCCTTGCCCAGCCTTCGCACAGCCAAGTCGCCAGCTGGCGGGTAGCACCTCAGCCTCCTCTGAGTGCCAGCTGGCTCTCAGGGACACCGGCGGTGACAGACTCGTGGTAAACCAAGTTGCTCCAACCTCCCGAGTGACTGAAATTAGAATGGGCCCTCACACGGTGATATTTAAGGCAGAACTTTATTTTGCAGAGGATAAAACTTGCAATTTAAGTCCTTTTCTCTATCCCCATCTTTTTTTTTCTCCTCCCCAACAGCTTCACAGCTCAAAGTCCTCCTTGACATGATTACCCACCAAGCCATACAGGCCAGAACCCCACATACAAATCTGCATAAACCCTGCATCTTCATCAATAGGTGCCTACTAGAAATAAGCTTAAACTTTTAGGATGTGAAAGAGCCAAGTGCTTAGGGGCAGCCAGTTCGCTCCACCAGCTCCATTGAGCAGATGAGAAAAAGCACCTAATTAGCTAAATTTATTAATATGCTGCTTTTTTTTTTCTTCGAAGAGGCTACAGCTACGTTATAGAGGTGAAACATGACTTTTGATGATCAAGCAAGCAGTGATTAAATAAGGTTAATCCTCATTTTATATGCTAATAGGATATTTATAATCTCAACTGCATATCCAATTTAGCTATTTTATTTTCTGTTGTTAAGAAAGTATTTCTTATTAGCGAAAGAGAATACCCCTACGTTCACTGCAGATGCTATTTTAATTGGGCTCAAGTGCATTGTGTGTAATTAGTCCACTTCTCTAATATTTCATCTATAATTACACCATGAACAATGTGCTTAAATTTCAGAATGGCTGCCAGTTTAAATTTTTTTTTAAATAAAACTGTTAATTAATTGCTGACCCTTCCCACGGACAAATGATTTGCATTGTAGCCTGGCCCCAGGGCTCTCAAAGGATTGTTTTCTCAGAAGTTTGAACACCTTGTTTTGACATGCTGCCTCTGATCTGAAAAACATAAAGGCACCCATGCCATCCACCTGGTTTCACCAGGAGTGCCACTCCAGACTTCCTCCCCACACACGGCAGCATGGGCATGACTTAAGTAGCAATTTTAGACAATGCTGGCTATTGAGAAGGACCAAAGAAAATAACTGGATGTCATTCATCTCATTCACCTCATAAATTGTCTTTATAATTTAAGAGAAGACAACAATGTGGTGGATAGGAGAGGATTCCCATTTATCCACCACAGTGGCCCAGCTCTGTAGTAGAGAAAAAAGAAAGAAATAGCCCCAAACATGATGACGGTGAATGTGTTGTGATCCTATCAGCAGGACTGGAAGGTCAGCTCTAAAATACATCTTCTGCAAATATCAGGACAAGGTAATGCTCAGAACTGGTGCTCTCTCAATCTGGTGATCAAACTGAGCTCTCTCAGAGGAATAGCCACGTAATGTGTAAGATACTGCATGGGGTAAATATTTCCCTCTGTAAAATACCTGCAATAATTTCACTGGCTGCACACTGTGCTACCAAGCCTGAGGTCTTTTGTGAAAGATCAGAGGATACAACAGGAAGGCACCATGGTGGTCCTCAAAGTAGAACCTCCTAACCCCTGTTGCAGTTTTCCTTCCCCTAAATGGCAGCAAGCCACTGGGACACAAACACACGTGCACATATTTATAGATGTATATATGCACAAAATCATACTGAGCATGAAAGATCTTCATCTCACACTTCTCAGACAACCATTTTGTAAACACCACTTTGCAGTTTTGCTCAGGCTTCCCTCCAGGCTGGGCAGCTCCACCTCAAGTAGGCCAGATCCAGCTCAAGATTAGTGCAACATCCCTGTGGTTTTCTGTCCCGCTGGTGTCCCAGCAAGCTGCCACCACTGCCCAGGTCCACCCTTGGTTAGCCCACTGTGGGACTTGCAGTCAAAGAGGTCTTGTTACTCCCAGTGCCTAATGATTTGTGATAACCACATCGAGAGTCCTGGAAGAAACAGAGCACACACATGAACCTTCCTACTTTTGCCTTCCTAAAAACATCCTCAGTTTAGGGAGAAAATGAAACTTTTAATCACACAGAATACTCTTACCCAAGAGGACATAAACCTCCCTCATTCTCCATGGTTCCCATCCCAGAAGTGAAACCTTTTCATGGGCAGAGGACTAGGTAACTAAGCTGGCAGGATAGGCAGGGTAAGGGCAGTGGCCTTTACCCTTCCTAAAGCCTTTTGACAAGAGGATGAAGGTTGTGAACCAACAAGTGTCCAACGGAAGACAGGGGTGAGGAAGAGACAAAGTCGTACTCCCTGGAGATGGAGAATGAGATGCCCACTGGAGGCACGTTTCAGGGCTGTTACCATACCCTCTTCCCAAAGCACCCCAGTAAAGAGCCACTTTGGTTTCAGGCTTTTCCTCTCCCTGGGGGTGTGAAACCCTAGGTGCTATTTAAGGAAGAGAGACTTCTTCCTCCCTACCCACTCCCACCCCCCCAAAACCAAAAGCCTGACCTCTTCCCATCTGCTGGGGAAAGCCAAATCACTACCTATCTAGCTCTGAACTAGCTCTTTCTGCCCAGAAGTTTATTTTTCAAAACAAGTGTGCCTGCAAAACAGTGTTTATTTAAAAGACAGTATGAATGCCAGTAATGCAACATGCACAGGGAACAGCACCCGGAGGTCTCCCGCTTAGTGTTTGAGAGCTATTAAGTAAATCAGGGGAAAATTCCTCAGGAAATGATGGGGTTAGGCCTGATGGGCATCCCTGTGTGATTAAATGAAACTTAATGAGGTCACGGGTGACAGATTTGGGCACAGAAGTGTTTAAACAGCATGCAGGAAAAAAAAAAACCAGCCTTCATAGCACACAGGGGATAGGAATTGAGGCTGGTTGTGTTATCCTGTGGTGTAAAAATACACGGGAAAAGGGTGGCCTTCTATCACACACAAGCTTTTCATGGCCTTCCGTAACAACTTACACCATTGAGCAATCATGGCGGAGATCTCAGTTAGGAACGGTCTGGCTAGTGTCATGAGTCAAGGATGGCCAGCATCACTTTGATTTCTTAGAGGTTAGAGAGGAGGATTTAGGTCACAAAGCTTTATTTCCACCCCACCTCCCCAACATCTCTAATAGAAAATGGTTGTCTTGACCGAAGGAGCTAAATTCTGCTGTCATTCTGCGGGACTGAAGGATAATTACATTGACTTCATCTGAGCACTTTGGTTTTGCTGATACATCTGTCAAGGACAGGAGGGGGATTCTCGGTGTCTTACAGTCCCCGGAGCATTTGTTCAACATTCACATAAGGGGGTCTTCTCACAGAACCCATGATTGAATCACTAGGGAAAGAGGCTCCTGGCTGACATCCCACCAGCAATGGGGCCTCTTTGTGGAGAGATAACTGGAAATTTTTGGTTTTGTCAGCGTTAAGGCCAAAAAAGACTTTTTGTCCATTGTGCTCTGTTGGCCTGGAGCAACTGACTCTTCCTTCCAAAATAATAAACAGATACCTACAGGTTTTCATGTGTGGTCAACCCTGATGCAATATATCCTCCCAGCTGGCCACACGTCCTCTTCTTTATTTAGCATACCAGTTCACCTAGTAGAGTGATTTGCATTCACTTGTGAACAATGAAGATTTTACCAGTCGACTATTTAAAAAAAAAAAAAACAACAAAACAAAAACCCAACAAAACCCAGGACCCATATTAGGTGGAAAGGGAAAGGCCAAAGGGAAATTATTGCTGGTTTAGACAGCAGCATAAATTTTCTTCCTATTTTTAACCTAGCTTTTAATTTAATAAATTTTATGACCCTTATATTAAGTACATATGTTTTACAAGACATTGTGTCCCTTGAGTCACCCTGAATTTACTCTATTATAGCAGAGTTAAATGAATGAATACTGTGTTTCTGATTTCAGCTTACCCCTTATTTGATCCTTATATAGTCAATAAACCTTCATAGAATCATGAAGCAACTGAATCAAGCAGGGTGCCAAAGCTGTGTTTAGGAGCTCTGTTAGTCTTTAAAAGGGAATTAGTAAATCGCTATTCTCTTATTCAGATCCTGCTGCATCACTGCCAGGTTTCCCATGCTGTTTACAAGGAATAAATGGTGATACCGATAAGACTCTTGAATTTATACATTACCAATTTAAATTTCATATGATCATTTAAAAGGAAGGTAAAGTTTTCCTTTGCCTCCTAGCCCCTTCCAAGCCTCCTAGCCCTTTTAAACTTAAGTATTTTTTTTTCCTTCTGCTCTCTGAAAATTTGGAAGAGCAAAAAGCTTTTAAATCAGCCCTGTACAGGTTATGTACCATTCCCAAACAAATGCAGTTTTGGGAGGAAGATGGGAGATCTTTTAGAAACATGTGAAAAAAATCCAACTCTTCTTTCCCAGTGTAAGTAATCCTTTCACTCAAATTGGTGTGTATAGGCTAGTAGATGCCAGCAGAATAATGCAAAAAAAAAAAATAATAATAATGCCAGCAACAAATTGAGGATAAACAAATTGGAAGATCAATTGAATTACCTGGATTAGATCCCTTTACACAACTAAGATGCCCTGATACTCAGTGCCTGCAGAGAAAGTAAACACGTACAGAGGTTATTCTTGTTTGGGTGCATTTACACTGTTTATTTAAGTAATACATGAGGGCAGCTTTTCACAACAGGTTTGCAATGGTGGCAAACACAAAGATTAGAAAGGAATAATTGATATTTGCTGAACGGTGGGAAGCATGAGTTATTGATTGGTTTGGTATCAACCTAGAGTTCCTTTTTAATATAATAAGATTAGTTTAGAAGAGTGTTTTATAAATCAGGTGGTTCTTATTTGATTTGAGTACTGACTCTTAGTGACTTGCCAAAGTTCAGTAAATATGCAGAGTATAGTATATGCACTTTATCTTTGTGTATTAGCTATGACATAAACACAGAGGGGAAAAGTCAAATTTTATACATCAGAAAATGGGTTTGTTGCCAGACATTCTAACGTCGCGTATTTAATTTCACTGATGTATGTTAAAACGGGAAACCAAATTCAATGAGCTGTTTGTTTCTTTCTACAAATACGCTTACATCAATGACCTCTGAGGACATGACCTCAAAATGTAACTAGATGTTTAAAAGAACCTCGAAGATCTATATAAGACATTAACATTTGTGTCAGAGGGCAGTATACAAGCATGTATATACTCAGCTGTCTGTATGTCGACTGCTATATTTTTATTGTTACAGGAAACCAGCCAAAGTCCCAAACAGGAAAATTATCAGCTCCTTTTTTTTTCTTGGCATGGTCCTGTTTAAGACTAAAGGCATGACCTTAAGTTAGAACATATTTTAGCCCTATTCAGTAACCATTTGGGCACCTTCTGTGTGGGGTTTTAAATGTTATCCTGTTTTGGGGAGCACAAACCTCTGACAGTGGTTTGGTGCAGCACATGGAGGTGTGCAGCCCTGAGTGTGAGGATTCACAGAAGACTCCTGACAAAAGAAGAAATTACCATTTTAGCGGGACATGGGGAACTCCTGGTCACCTCTCCAGGGACAAACTGATGTCAAGTTCTGCTGTCTGTCAGGATTAAGTGCCTGTTTGCTTTCTCACTAACATGTGGTTTGAGAACAAAGCAGCTCAAATCTCCTCCATTCTTAACAAAGCATCTCAAATTGCTGAGTAAAATTCCTTAATCCTCCCATCTTAATCTGAAAACATCAACGCCACATGGTAACACTGAGGTCTCTTTTTGTCCACTATGGAGCACCATTGACATCACCGTTTGATTTGGAGCTAACTTTTCCTGGAGCTGCCCATTGTCAGAGGGAAACCTCAGGTGCTTTGTTCTCAGAGCAGGTCTGCCCAAGTAGTTGCTCTTTCCTGAAGCTTCCGCTACCAGTGAGAAACTAAATACAAAGCAAGAAGAGAATAAACTGGCATCGTTTCTCATCTCCATAAGCATGTGTAGTAAAATGTAACATGAGCTTTTCCATCATGAGGACCATGAGGAAGGGTGCAGCCACTGCTTGCCTGAGTGATCCGGTGGTCAGGCTAGAAGAAACAACCTTCAACATTCCCATCAGTACAAGCAAGCAAACTCAATCTAGAAAGCAAGGAAGCAAAACACCTGATCTGAAAAGGGTTGAGCTGTTGTAACATGGCGCAATAAAGAAGTCTAAACACCAGATAATTTGATCTCAGTGCCTACGTATAGTCATCATTCTGACATAAAACTCAGCTGTCATCGTAACCAGTATTTTCCTGCAATCATTTATCAAATAACAACAAAAATATATTCCCAATTTCTGCTAGAAAAGTCACAGAAAATCATTATTTGGTCTGCAAGCATTCCTCCTACTATTACTACTGCTCTCCTACCACTTTTGTCCTGTGTTAGTTTTACTTGCGCTGTCCCACCTTCAGTCAGTGGTACAAAAAAAGCCCCAAGGGGTAAGATCAAAGATTTGTCTGGCCAGCAGTGGTCAGAAATCACTGGCCAGGGAAGGGCAGAAGTGTAGGACAGCAGCAATTCCGTCCCAGTCCACTCTCTTTCTGTGGGAGATGATATATGGGCCACATCCCCCTTCAGGCACTTGCCAAAAATGCAGAAGTTTGCCATATAAAACTCTGGAAAGATGGAGAAAACAAGAGGTAGTTTTAACTTAGTAGATTCTATTCCTTTTCTTCTTGCTGATTTCAAGCACTTCCTTTGAGATTTAGCTGTAGAGGTACATGAACTGAATTGAATGCATTATTACCTGGACCTAGTTTGATCTGTATTTGCTAAAAATTATTTTGTATCTCATTCTCCTCCATTTCTGACCTCAGCAATGTGTGTGCCTTGGTTCAAGATTTGCTTCCCCCTCTAATCAGGGCCAGGTCAGCCCAGAGTCAGGACTTTTATGCTAAAAGCCATAAGGGCTCCATAAGGAGCAGCAACTAACTCCCTGTGAGGAAACTTCTAAAATGTTTTCTTTCTCCCATCATCAAGTAAGACACCAAGAGCAGCTTCAGAAGGTCTGGCCATGAAAAATAACTCCAGGTTTATAATCAGCAATAGTCAGCTGGAACACATAACTCACTGCTGAGCTGTTTATGAACAGCTGGAACAGACTGGTGTGGAACAGTGTGCAGGGCAGGTGGGCACAAGGATGCACAACAATCAGTTCTATATACCCTGCTGGTTGGCTGAAGAAGGGATCATCAGGGTCATACCCTTCAAGATGCCAAGGCCAGAGGCTGAAATATATCTAAACCAGCACTATCTGGGCTATAGTAATTAGGAAAACAACAGGTAGAACTTCACAGCCCCGTGCTGCAAAGCATTGTGATGTAAAAGGTTTTCTAAGCATGAAAGGTGGCTCTTGAGACTGGAGATGCAAAGCCTGCAAAATATGCTCTTTGTCTATCTATCACATCTCTAAAAAATATTGTTTAAATTATCTCAAGAGACTTCTAGCTCCTTGTGGGAGACAGCAAGCTAAAAAAATGGATACCTATGTCCAGAAAGGATGCTAGAAAGTTCCCTGCAATTCTCTTGGTAAGGATAAAGCTTGAGAATCTGATTTATGGAATTAAATTATAACAGTGAGTTTGCAAGCAGACAAAGATTCTAGGACAGGCTTTTCCATAGAAAAATCACAAATGGGGAGTTACAGAGTAACAACATCTCTCAGGCTATCCTAAACAAATAAAGCTTTAAGGTTAAAAAGCAGGGAGCGAGGTGTATCTGCATAGATGGAGCTCAGGGACTGGAATGGATGGGAGCCAACAGAGCCTGGGGAGGACCAAAGACCCTTTAGTACAGACAAGGATGACTGATCTCACACAGAGTGAGCACAGGTCAAAGTCTTGAAAAAAACCCAGATTATTAGGAAACAGAATCCTTCAGAAATTTTTCCACATTAGTCCTGCAGGCAGTGAGACTGCACATTTGAACTATGAGCTAATGGCAGGACTTTAATCAAACCATTCCCACAGAAATGCTAAGACACTCGAAACACAACTCATTGGCCAGAATTCCTCCACACAAAGGTGACAAATGAGCCTTGAAAGACATGCCCACAAAGCAGACATTTCTCAACTGATGACGAACAGGCAGCCGTCACTGCTGCATGCCGCTCTTAACCCGAGTGGTAATAGCTACTGGCCTCAAGAACTAGTTAGCTCTCATTTATATCAGTGGAAAGCAGTGTCTCCACGGAAGTCAATATAGTTTCACTGGGCTAAGTGTGATCAAATTAGGCTTGATGTCCACAGACCTGAGTGTATTGCTTGCCTTAGGGCAGGGGAGCAAGAACAAAGGGCTCATATATTGGTATCTGTGTTTGGTCTGTAAAGGATTGCTCTCTCCTGCCCACCACATCTTTCAGCAATGGGCCATGTGGAGTCATACAATTAAAAAGTCATTTACGTTCAAGATTCCCACATCTCTGACGTATGTCTTGTCACAGCACAGGAGTTTAGCTGTACTTCAGAGAGATTCAAGCATCATGAAAAGCTGGCTGCCAGCAAAAATCATTTGAGAGGAAATAGGAGAGGAACAAAGAAACAGACATACACAGAGCAACCTGGAGGTGTTACAGGACCCCATCAGAGCTGACTCTGGGTACAAGCAAAGCAGGCAGATACCTAAAACAACAGGGAGACAAAAGCCATAGGAGCATTTCCCCAGATGTCCTTCCTCCAGCAGATCCTGACTGAGGGTGGCCCTGCTGGTGGCAACTGGAATCAAGGATATGAAGGGCCAACCTTCAAGGCCACCTCCAGGATTTGTGCTGGTAATCTCAAACATCAAATGTTTGTTTGCAGTGCTCCAACACGGACTGTAAAATCTCCCAGGTTTTGCTGGTGATGGAGGCAGAGCCTTGGGAAGCTGCTGGTGACCCTGAAAGAGGACAACCATCCCTCACAGAGACCTCGTCACAGGACCCTGGGGAAAGCTCACCTGCTGCTGGAGCCGGATGGTTACCCGTTTCTATTTTCCCACATTCTGCCTTGTGCATGATTATCATCACACCATCCCCACCAGCTCTGGGGCAAAGAACACAGGTGAACTTACAACTAGAAACACGCACACGTACAAACATGCACCCCTTTTGTCAGCCATAGTATTTTACAGCCCATGGGGGAGTAAAGAGCTTGGGCTCGGTATCTGCCTCATGGTATGAGATAACTTTCAATCATGTTAATTAAATTAATATGGGCCATGCTAATGAAAACCACAAAATACTATTTTGGTGTCTATGAGCACATACATTTTGATAATATCAACTTGTCATTCTGATGTTCCTTTCTACACCAAATACCAGCAATGTAAACATCTAACAACACTTTCATCATAACAAAGGAAACTCTGCATCAGCACCAGACTGAACGCAGACAGACTTGTGTAAGCAGCAAGCACTAGAAATATTCAGACATACTAGGGCTCACCAAGTGCTCGACAAACGTTCCTCCTATCTAATCTTTTAATCTACTTTTGAGGTATATTTTTGGCTCGTGTTTTGTTTTAGGTTAGGGGGGTTTTTTATTATTATTATTCTTTCCCTGCATGATTAGCCATCCAGGAAATGTTTAAATTACAAAATCATAAGGTTTAAAAGATTTATAGATCAAATTATATTAACCTAATGCAATAGGCCAGCCATACGGAAATTAGAAGTCTTTATATTTTATTTTGGTTATTAAATTGCTCCCTTTATACTGTTTAGTTTGTTTGTAACAGCAAGGTTTTGCTGTCTGATGTCAAAACTCACAGAGTAACCAAGCAAAAACAAATGACTTAGTCCTTGGTTCAAAGAAATAATAGGTTACTAGCATAATTAATTTTATGTTTAATTACTGCAGAATGAAACAATTCAACAATATCCAATCAATCCTCAGAATGACAGAACAGAAGGTCAGCAGTTGCTAAGTCAATTGTTTTGAAAGAGAAATTTATGTCAGGTTCTCTTTTATGTGCTAGAGAAAGAAATTGGATAAAAGTGGTCAAGCAAATGTTAATTAATTGTATAAATGTAATCTTGTTGTCATGCAAAAATCACAGAGACTCCAGGCACAGCGTGCAAAACAGTGGGTATGCATCAGTCAAGAACATCTAGAAATGACATCTTTGACTTAAAACAATAACAAGGAAAGAAAGAAGGCCAAGCAGAAACGTTTGAAAGCCAGACTACTTTTCAAACTGGCATTCAGAAGCACATTTGTACAAGCTGACTGGCTCAGTCCAGTGGCTACAGAGGCAGGTCCGCACCACCATGAAGTCTGATCCTGCTCGGCTCTTTGGTAGCAAATCTCAGAGGTGGCTGCTTTTGTCTTCCCTGTCTTTACTCTGTTTAGGGAGTTAATTGGGTTCAAAATTTCCAAGTTCTATGATTATTTTTTCACCTGAGCCTCCAAGTTTTCAGCAAGGTGTTATTTTCCCGCAACACTGGCCTTTAGTTACATGACTACACATTACCATCTTGCCCAAAAATAGCTGTTCCGGCTTTCACTCTGCCAGGAAAGTTTGGCATTTTAAGAAGCCTTACCTGCAGTTTCCAGCAGTTTCCATAATTTCCCAAGATTGTTGATCAGATGTTTCCAAGACCAAGATTATCTAGTAGGCTCAGCCATCCTCTGGACCAAAGTTTTGGTTTTTTCTGTATTAGTCTTCTGTTCAAGCCTTGCTCATGTCACCAGTGGCCACTCTCTATCACCAGCCACTTTTTCCTTTAAAAACATCCTGTGAAAAATCTTTAACCAGTCTATTCTCTTATTTTGTGCTTTCACCATCACCTTCACCCGAAAGCTGATGAGGAAACACCTGGTGGCTCAGTCACCAGTGCCATAACTGGATCTGGCAATGAGGTCCATGAAGATTTACTGTGTTGGCTCTGAAGTCTTGTCAAGGCAAGGACAAGCACTGGGTGTTCCTTACCTCAGCTCTTGCTGCACTAATGGTATGATTCCAGCCTTTTGAATGTTAGGGCAACAGAAGCTTTAGAAATCATTGATCTAATTATCACCATGCCAGCCTCTTTTAATCCATTTTTGCACAAAATCCAGCTGGTAATTGACTGCATGAAGAGCACAGATGCACCAGGATCTCTGACTGTAGAAGTCCTCCTTCAGCCAAGGATAAGTTACCTCTAGCAACCAGAGAGGGACAGTGCTTTATCATCAAGTTGAAAATTGAGATATAAGTTTGCATGTAAACCAAACCAAGCTGTTTTATGAACCAATTTGGTCACCTGTAACAGGAGGTGACCCCAGGGAATGCTGAGTAGACCAGCCCTGAGCTCTCCAGAACACAAAAAAAACTCCAATGTGCAAGCGACACATTATGAAGATGAACCTTGCAGCAGCTCTGCCATGTCTTAGGACCTTCTCTCTGAGCCACTTAGCTGGTTCCAAAAAGGGGACACAGCAAATGCCAGTCTCCAGTTAGTTCCACAGCTCAGCCCATTCAATGATGGGAAACCAGGCAGATAGGGAAGGAGGAGGGAATGTTGAACTCTACAGCACCGCACTGGCATTCCTAAGCCTCATGCAGGGTTTAGCTCTTATTTTTCCATGGGAGATGCCAAAACATTTGCAGATTAAGCAAATATACAGATGTATACTTGTTTTAAATGTATATATTATAGGAGGATCCAAAAGGTGGCAAAAAGTGGGAAGAGTACACCATCCAAGAGGCCTGGCTTGGACCCTTGTGATGTTACTATGGTTATGCGTGGTAAACAACACCATGGAAAAAGTTACTGAGCTTGAGCAGGGACTGATTTTTAAATCTTAGTTGGGCATCCAGTTTAATCTTGAGACTCAAATGTTTTAATGGTGTCATGAAAATATTTCACAATTTCTACACAATTTCTCTCTTTTACCTATAACTTTGGAACAGAAGCTGAATGCCACTGCTTTGTATACAGAAGGATGCTTAACACAAAAGGCAAAGGCACTGAAAACAATTGTTTCAAAACATGATCCTAGAGAGGTTATTTCATGGCTTTGCTATTCTTGAGTCTGGGCCGAAGATGCCAGCATTACTAATCCTTGAAATGAGGGGGTTTACATTGGGAGTGTTGACATAACCTTAGCTACAGCAAGAAGAAAGGGTACGAGAAGATGGAAATGTATATTTTTGGAAATAGATTTCATTTTGACAACCCTATAACAAACAAGTGAAATTTTAATACTGTGCTTCGATGAAAAATGAGCTGTTGAATAAACACCAGACTAATTCATAAAGAGCAAACTCAGCCTGTTTAATATTCCTTGAACTGTCCCAAAAATTCCATTGATCACTAGTGATGCTGTAAATAGAAAATTCCTACCATTTTCAAAGGAGCCAGGAGAATCTCACTGGGGTTTGCCTATCAAACTTTTAGACACTTTTGAAGCTCCCAGGCTAAAACATAATAAATCAAATATGAAATTGTATAGTGTTGGACTGAGCTGGAACCTAGGATTTTGTGGTCTATTCCTGGGATTGTTTTAATTTTTTTTGTGAAGTATTTGGTTTCTACTTAATTACTGTGTCCTCCACAAAAAAGTCAAACATCCCTCCCTTGATCAATCATCTATTTAGTTAGTAGTGCACAAATACTTCAAATATTACCTATTAGGCCATTTTCCAGTTTAGTACTGATGTATGATAGTGCATTTTTTTCCTGGACAACTTAATCCATGTCATGCCCAATATTAAAATAAAATCTCATAATCTTAGGGCTGGATCCCTCCTCCCTGTCCCCTGTTATTCTTTTCAGGGCAGAGTTATGAAAATATCAAGATATCAAGTATACTGCATTAAATACATCTTAAGGCTTAAGATCAAATGGATATTCAACAAGAATTTATGTAAGCCTCAAAGTTGAGAATCCTTTACTGCATTTTTCTAATTTGGGGTTTCTTCTGTCAAGCAATTCCTTTATCCTTGAACATTTTAATGGTGATAATTTTTGCCTGTTCTCCCCAGTGTCAGCCGTATTCCCTTCCTAGACAAGGAGGGCTGAGGCTGCCCAGCACCACCCCCCCAAGAAAAAAACCAAAAAAACCATACCAAACCAAACCAAACCAAACCAAACCAAACCAAACCAAACCAAACCAAACAGTATAAAATCAAGTGCTCCTTGGGCTAAGCACCAAAAATGAGCAGTACGTTGCATATTTTAAATGAAAGCACCTTCATTTCTTATACCCAGGAACTCTGCTCCTAAACCTAACTTTGCTGTCCCAGGACACCAGGCGATCTTGGACCTACAGTTTACTGGTCAGGGTACTGACACCTCGAATCCAAGCTGGTGGGGAAGTTTGGGATAATTTCATGTTAGGCAGAGTTAAAACCCAGGCTGTCCAGTTGCAGTGCTATTTTAACCCAAGCTTGTATCTTTCTCACATTCCTCCCTTGCAGCACAGACTGACAAGCTCTCCCTTGTTACAACTTATTCCTGTCCTTTCATTTGTCCTCCTTTTCCCAGAAAACACTCTGGGACATAACATCTGCCCTTTCCGCCCCCACCCCCTTTTTTTTTAAAGGGAAAAGGTATCATTTTCAAGTGGCCCAGAAGCTGATGTTCTTTGCTTACCTCCATTCTTTCCCCTACTCTCACACTCAAATACTGAAAACATCCTTTTAGAGCTTTGTAAAATGAAGAAGGAAAGGAGTGGATGATATAGATGTCTGAACAAGCCTTGCACACAAAAACAATATACTTGCCATGCTACTTTAAGTCAACTTTTTGCACTAAGAAACAACGAAGCTGTGACTTAGTCTGCTGCAGCACAGGTTTTCTCATTTTTAAATGTTGCCTCCTAGAAGCACTCAAAATTTTGTTTCCTTCTCCATAGGCAAATAAGGACGAATTTCTTAACATAAATGTAAAAAAGATTTGCATATTTACAGTTTAGAGCTCTTCTGTCGATTCCTTTCAAATTTGTGCACAGAAAGGCCCCCTCACAACCCCCCCAACTGCTCCCAAAGCCAGCCAGGCGGTTCTGCCTATCGCTTACCCAACAGCCTTGCCCTGAACCCCTGCAAGAGCTGATGTAAGCGTAATTTATACTACTTCAGAGATGGATCTGTTTGCTCAGGAGCATGTAGATCAAATTCTCTCACTCCCCTACTGCACAATCCAAAGTTTTGCATAGGTCAGGGCATGAATCTTTTTGTTAACAACCCTTTTTTCTATATACTCACATGCCAGAGAACTAAATAAGTGTGTGTATATACACACGAATGTCAGTTTTCTCATATGCATAGCACAGCCCATGCAGAAGTTTTTTCCCTCCTTTTCCTTTAAAAGAATGAGAAAAGTTTGTTTTAACTCAGGTCTCTCGTCTTCCGCACCACTTAAGAGAAAGTGATCAGTTTAGTTTGCATGTCTCAGTTTAAGTTTATGAACTGCCAGCCCACTTTCAATGACAAAAGAAAATGTAGCCTAGGCTGGTTTTCAACCGCTGATTGTCAGATCCCATGTTCAGTATGTCACATGAAGTACACTTCATTAAGAACTGAATTACTCTACCTGTAACATGAGCTAAATTAAAGTCAACGTTGGGCTGCATAAATCTCCAATTCAAATGTATCACTAAGTGAAGCAGTCATCATCTCCCTAAAACAACCCAAAAATCTGGGCTTCATTCCTAAACATTGTAAGGAGGACAGATAACAGGTTTTTTGTTCTTTGCTGGGAGAACAAAAAAATCTACTCACAATTTTACTGTCAGAAACTATTGAAGTTTTAAGGAATAGCAACAGCCCTGTAACACATCTCATCAGACAATGTATTTCAAGGTGCCATGAATTGTCCTCTCACGAGGAACAGACCCAGACCATCCATCAGACTGCCACAGAAGTCCTTCATTATATTGACAGAGTGGAAATTTGGTATCCATCCTGTTTAAGCAAGGGTATGGGAAGGGATAACCCTGGGAACACTTGAACAGTGACCAGGGCAGTCCCCCTTGGGTAAGCCCCTGGATGACAAGACTCAAGTCTATGGGGTATCATAGGATTCAGACAGACAGTTTCCCACCAATATATTTTTCTATTACAAGAGGTGGAAGAAGCTATATGGAAAGGTAATAGTTTAAAAAAAAATACACCAGTGCCTCCTCTGTGAAAACACAGGACACACTATGTCCTCTTGCAGCAGTTTCATTCCAGTGCATCCCTGTTGGGTAAGAAATTACTTTTTCTCTCTACAGAACTGAAAGCAGATTTAAGCCTTCTAGATCCACTCTGAAATTTTAGGGAAGGCACTGGCTGGCCAGAGCTGTGAAAGATGTTTCCAGATGACAATGGGTGGCAGAAATAATTAATATGAAGGGCCAATTCTTTATGCCCATTGCCCAAGTCAGGAAAACGCCTCTGACGTCCGAGACAATCAGTGTAACACTGGTGAACAAAGTAAAGAATTAGAGTCTAAATTGCTTCTTCATATTTATTCCAGCTGTTTGAACAGTGTATTAACTTCTGTTAAATACGTAAACTAAATTTACTTATTAAAAAGTAAATAAGACTTGTCTGTTCTTTTCAATAGATCTTTCATGTGTTTTTAACTTGAGAGGAAGATGAGAAGTGAAATAGTAAAGAGGCCCTTTTTTGCTGGTCTGCTTACCATCTGGATCTCTCTAGGCCCTGGCATCTGCAGGAGAGGAAGGAAAAAAATCAAAGTATTCCTGGAAGGAAGAAGAGCTGCTACCTAGTAGACAAATGGGAGAGAGAAACCCGGAACTGAAGGGAAGGAAGAAGAGGAAATATGAAACTCATTTATTTAGCCTCCCAGTGCAGATTTCTTAGCATGCCCCTTAACTTTCTGATCTCTTTGTTTTCTTGAGTATGATGATTTTCATGCCGTCTATTCTTTTTTCCTCACATTTTAGTTTGATGTTCTTTCTCCACAAGCTTCCTGCACATGTCAGCATGAAACAATAGGCTCTCATTACACTTGGCTTCTTTCATCTCCTTCAGACACTGACCTACATTTGTTCTGTTTTTGTCAGTGTGGAAACATTTTCCCATATCGGTTCCTTAAAAAAAATAAATCACATGTTCCATATTACCAACCATGTTCTGTTGTCCAGAGTATTTACTCTGGATGGTCTTGCAAAATAATTTCAATTTAATTGAGAATTCCTGTAGTACTCAGATACCTGGTTGAATTGTTACCATAGCATGGGTAACCATACCTCAGTGAACATCAATTCATGTGCTGACATTGCAGGATTAGCCAAAGAAACGAAGTGCATCAATAGTGAGGTGGGAGCAAGACCTCACCATGAGCACGTCATAACCAAGCCTGTGACAAGCTACAGGAAAAACCTCTTCCACTCCATTCCACTCCTTCATGCACTCCTTTCACACTGATAGATTATTCATGTGTTGGTCTGGTAACAGCACCACTTGGGTCATTCTTATTTTTCCTGCAGAAAACTTGGGCAACTTTCCTAAAGACACTGGTGACGGTTTGGCTCCAGTCTGCCAAGCCCAGAGTAGGAGTAAGGCAAGAAATGTGGGATCAGTGTTAAAGAGGGTGGTAGACATTCTCTCCCTAGCAACTTGGGGAAGTCCAAGCAACTCGGGTGCGTATTCTAAATTCAGCCCAGGACCTCCATTTGTGCAGTCCCATTAGGGACCTACTACTACTTCCACAGCATGTTGCAGAAGCTGCTGAATAAGTAGGGAGCATTTCTGTCTGCATTTAGAGAAGAGTTTTCTCAACACAACTACTCCCAACTTCTTGTGCTAGCATGTGCTCTAGCATGGGGATCTTAAGGATTCACAGCATCTGTGACTTAACTGTTGGCTTTGGAGCAGTGATCCCACCCGTGCACCATCAAATACAGAACCAGGGTCAAGGTGTGTTTTCCACAAGGCACTCACAGACACCGACACAAATATCGCAAGCCTCTTTCTCTGAGAAAGTGTATAAAACTCAACAAAAATGAAAACAAAGCATGAGCAGTTGCACAAAAGCCGGTATCCAGTCATACCAACCACATATTTTATTACACTCAACATGCAAAACAGCACAGGCAGCAGGTTTCATCGTGGCACTTTTAATCAACAACCTAAATAAATACAGTGCTGATTCACGAAGAACTAGAATTTTGGTAACATGGTTTGGCAAAGCAATCCTGACAATCCATCATCTGGGAACATGTCACGTTTGACCTTTGTCTCATAAACCAAGGGCTAAGCCTTCTTCAACCCATCCTAGTTTGTGGGAATGCCTATGCCTAATTATTGCACTGCCCTCCTGAAGACAATAATTTTTTAAATACTTTTTTTTTTTTTTTTGCTCATATGTCCAAGGAAAGAAGCACAATGAATATTTATAGACTGGCAAAGCCAAAGCAGCTACAGCTTGAACATTCAGACTGCCTCAGCTGGTGGGTAGGCATGCATACATCTTAAAAATGCCAAACCAACATCATTTGCCTGCTCAAATACATAGTTTCAGGACCACACACTTGGGAATGTGAGTCAAACTCAGGCATCTCCAAGACCTGGCAGAGCTGTGCTGTTTGCCGTAGCCAGTGTGAAAGCTGGTACCACGTGGGTGCAACCATTCTTGACATGTGACGTGTTCAACATGACACATGGCCAAAATAGGGCTCCCAACACACATCTCATGGTGTCTTTGCAAACAGGGCCCTAATCTGAAAAGTGAAGACAGCTAAACAAACCCTACCAGCCCATAGCTCCCAAGAGCACACATACAGGAAAAAAAAAAGCAGTAGAAAGGAGCTGCAAGACATAGATGGCCTTCTGGGTCTGAACCAAAGCATGGAACACCATGTTCCAAAGGTCAAGGCTGCTGCCGACCCTAAGGAGCACTGGCTCTGGAGGCATTAAAGAACCAGGCACTGTCCCCTGCTGCCTTGCATGCTCTCTGCAATAAGGCATTTGCAGTCCCACCATGTCACATGGACTTCTGCGCTCCATCAGGACGAGAACAAACATAGTCACACTGGACATAAACATCTATCACTCTGAGATGGAAAGAGATTACTCAGTTAATAAATCATCACAGCAATTGGGCATTTAGAAAAAAATGTATGTTCCCCTTTGATTACAGCATGAATTTCAGGAGCCACATTCTGGTATTTCCTGATCTAATCTCCTATTAAAAACTGCCAGGAAAGTGACCATGTAAGCTTTCCAGCCCCAGTCAAAAGTATATTCCTTGGAGACACTTCAATTCCTTTTCCATTTAAGTGCACAGAAAGATGACATACTTACTCATGAGTGATGGTTGGCCAAAGGGGTCTTTAAAGTCCTAAATCACGAGACATAACAAATTAAGTTTTAATACTAACTTAGGTGGAGTGTGGAAGATAGAGTGGCTTGTTCCTCACTGCAAAAGGTTTGCACTACCAGCCATGAGCCTTGAAGCAACTTCAACAGGCAAGGTCAGAATTTACCTCTCATGGGAATACCTCAGCCACTGTGGGAAGACTGCCTTTGGAAAAACACATAACACCCTGAATATCCCTTCTGCAGCCTCATGAATGCCAAATCACACATGCCATTGAACTCACATAAGAAGTGACATGCAGGGAGACTTCTGGCATACTGAAGGAGACAGGTATTTTGGGAAACACTCACAAATCTGTCCCCACAAAACAGTAGACCTCTGACATATGCTCTTGCCTTTATAACAGCGATAAACCCAAAATACCAACTATCTGAAGACTTACTGTTCTTTCAAATTAGAATCCCCACTCCTTTACCCCAAACATGGGAAAGATTGGGTCCCAGTGAGGACCTTCTTACTCTGGCTTGTCTCCATGTGCAACAGATTTAGTGCCTCAGCCAGAAACCACAACTCTCAATGCTGTTGCCCCACACTGAACTCCTGACAAGTACTGTAGACTTTTTATAACTGATTAGGAGATTATTTTGGCTGGCCTTGCACTTGCATAGGTGATTTTTAATGAATGCACAGTGCTTTGGTATATGATGCCAGCTACAAGCTCTTTATTAACATTTATTGGTATTAGGTAACATTTTGAATTGACGGAACAAATCATTCCTAACCCCAAAAGACTCTTGCAAGCTTTGTAAAATATTTATGTAGAGGAACGACTGTTCTGGGGTTCAAAATGACGTCTTTCCATGTCCTAAGCAGGTGAAAGGCAGCAGACAGACACCTCAGCACATACACATCCTATGTAAAAATGACTTGCAAAAATAAACTGAAGTAAGTAATGACAACTTGATGGGCTTCACGGAGGAAACGACATGGTTGTTGAGAAATGTGCAGTGAGGTCAGAGGACCGTCTTAGCCACATCAAGGTGGTGGTCACAAGGAGGGGGTTGCCTGTATATGAGCAAGGACCAGATGCAAATACAAATGGCAGTGATGAGAAGCATCATTACCACCAGAGAATTGCCCAGTCAAGCTGGCCAAACTGGCTCAAAGACAAACACAAACTAGCCCACAGCTAGGATGAACTGATATTTGCTTTATGACCAGCTCTGCTAGAACAATTCTTCCAAGCTTTTGGGAGATTGCATTACCAAGAAGTGCTTTACAACTCAAAAGCTTCAGTGGATGGCAAGCAATTCTGTAGAGCATCCTGCCATCTCTGCTGCTGGTACTCAGCCATATATCATTGCCTGCAGATATTAAAAGATGTGCCAACCCAGCCACTTGAGGGGAAGAAAACAAGAAGCATGCCTTTCAGTGCAGCTCTGTTCCAGATAAGGATATACGGATTATCAGATTCTATTGAATCCCTCAGCAGCAACTGAGATGTAAACCTCAATTCTTATTAATAGTCACTTTAGGTCTGTCTCTTCTATTTTTCATTTGCTCTCCTCTTAACCTCCTGCCTAATAAAGGTCAAGCTTGTTCAGCCATGGAAGAATCCTGTCTTGCAAGTCCTTGATGGGAGGCAAACTAAGACAACAGCCCAGGTAGAGAGTGATACAATGGAGCAGGGTGTACAGGTGCTGAGCATTTGGTCTGATTCCTTTAAAGCCCACAACAAGCAAAACTATCACCCACTAGTTTTGCAGCAAGGGACCTGTAAGCATCAGAAACTGAGTTTTCTTACCTTTTTTGACTTTTATTTTCCCTCTTCTCTTGCTTCCCTATTTGTGTATATTTATATTTTTATTCCTTTGGCCTAAAGAACAAACAGGATTTGACTTTAACAATAAAGCTTCAGTGCTGCTAAATAGAATTAGCTCCTTCTTTCACAGAAAAGTAATTTAGTATCATCTGAGAGAGTGACAAGCAGCATATATTCTTTTTTCCTCCTCCTTTGAAGGATTCTACAGCTAAAGCACAATAAAGAAAAAAGGACCAAAGTAAAGATGCAATTCAGTATTAACACCTGAACCACTCTGTTCTTTCCTCTGGTTGCCTTAAAAATAAACTCTAGTGTGCTGTGTATTCAGGTACACAAAAATTATGCAAAGGTTTCTACACTTTGTTCAGCTGGATCACAGAAATCTTAAGGCTCAGAAGCCCTGGACTTCACTGCACCCTGGAACAGAGAAGCCCGTTTCCAAGAGATTTCCAAGAGGGAATGAAATACGTGTGCTGCACCAATACCATGCTGGGACATCAGAGAGGCAAGGTGCTTCCCAACCTCAGCAGCCCCAACCTGGGGGTTCTGTGCCCCACAAGCAGATTGTGTACAAATCAGTCAAGGGCACCCTGCCAGCCCAGTGCACAACCTGGAGTCTTAAAGCCACCACATGTGTTTTGCTTCCCATTCATTCTGTAGCTACACACTTGGCCCATCTCAGCAAGGACCATCAGACGTGCTGCTAGAGCCTCAACCCACCACCTCATCATCCCTTTCCTGGATGGAGGTGGAATAGGGCAAATGATACCCATTTCCCTAAATGGAAACATCTTCTTGGCCAGAACCACCATGGAAATACACATTCTTCCCAGAAGGTGCTGCTCCATCTCAAACTGAATGCAAAGCAACCAATGACTTCCATTTCTACACTATTATCCAAAAAGTTGGGTTTTTTTTTTAAATTACACAGAAAGAACAGGCCAGCCCAGACCTCAGGGGCCAGTTCCTCAGCTGGTGTGAATTAGTCAAGCTCCTTCAGTACAATTAGAGTCATTTACTCCCACTGAAAAACTACTTTAGAAAAATGGAAGACTAAAAAGCCAGTATTAGGGTCCAGATTTCAAATCCTCTGCCCAGCCAGACTTCCAGATGGTATCAATCTGCCTGGACAACCCAGAAAGTCTAACCAGATCTCTTGAGACTCCCATTTCAATGCTTTAGATGGTGGTGCAGCACAGGGAAGATCCTGACCTCTCTAGTTTTAATCAGGTAGAGAACAAAATAAAAGAGACTAAGGCATTTTGCTATTGCCATGGTTTCAAGACAGTGACCAAAATTAAAACAGTATCTAATTTTAATTAATGGGCTCCTGTCATCAGCCCTTTCTTCTCTCCTCCTCTACGATAGCGGCGTCAGAAGAAAATTGCCAAATCTAGTGCAAAGGCTGACAACCTTCACAAAAAGGTCTTTGTATGCAAAGCTTTAAGAGGAAGCACAACTCAGAACTCACCACAAAAAAGAAAAAAAAAAGACATCTGCATGTTTTTCCAAGTGTTTTGCTTGGTCTGAATGGGTTTATTTTTCCTGCAGTGCTGTGAGTGCGGTGCTGACTGTCTCGCAGCGAGAGCCCAGCTAAGGCAACTGCCAGCATGTCAAAGAAATCAGGTAACAGGGGGAACGGGTCCATGAAGCAGGAGAGCTCATCCATCTTCAGCTGAAAACTCCCTTCAAGACCAGTCCTTTCTGTGACTCCCAGCTACTTAACTTATCCAAATGCCCTTTCTTCTCAACAGACAAGACCACACAGGATCTAACCTGCAGATCCTGTTGTCCCAACAGAGGCCAACACCAGATGTTTTGGAAGATAATGTGGACAAACAAACAGGAAAAACCCTATGATAGAAAGACAGGGAATAATCTTATCTCTCCCAAACAGCTCTTCACCTTAACCCCAAAATTCACCTCCAAATTTAAAAGCTGTTTTACTCCAGGTCAGCGGTCTTTCTCAAGAAAAATGACTGTGTAGACATCATGCAAAAACAGCAGTAACAACCTTGAAGGGACAGAAACACCTGAAGATGCTTGATGCTTAACTTCCACCAGCACTGTTTTGAAGTCATTTGCACCAGTTTTAAAAATGTGTTAAATTTCTACCATCGAGTGAAGCAATTTAATCAGCCAAGAAGTTTCTTTGGTCTTTTCCTTTAGTAAACCTGTAATTCCTTTTGAACATCTGCTGTGTTTCCAGTCCTGAGAACTCAAGACAGTAGCATTCACATTCACTGTCAGACTCCCTGAAGCCGAGAGGATCAAAGTTACAGCACACAGCCACCAGCCCTAATATTAAGTCATGCAAAATATTAGTCCCTACGTCTCTTCCATACAAGTCTCTTTAGACAAACCACACAGCAATGCTTCATCGTAGAGCACAAACCTATTTACATATTTTAAAGCACATTGGGAGGTCGTTTCCTGACAAAACAAAGACATTTTAAGGCATATTTACTGTCGCTGTTTCCGCATGTGAAGAAAAAATTTTGATTACAAGCGGTGATTAATTGATCACATACAGCGCGCGTGCTTTGGAATTGCTGTGAATAGAATTGCATTGAAAACATCCTAACAAGGACATCCCCAAATATTTGAAAACAGACAGAGCTGCAGAATGAATGCTGAATGTCATTCAAAGCTGATAATAACCATCAGTCAATGCCAGTAAACAAACAAACAAAACCTTTTGGGTTAACAATTACTGAAAGAGTTTTAAATTGCTGATTACTATTGTAATATCTGAGATGGAGAACAGCTGAATTTCTGCATGTTAAGAGCTTGCTCAAGTAGCAAGGATCATTTTGTATATGAGCAGTTCTGACTCCTTTGTGGTGCATTAGTACATATATCTATGGAAGAAATCAAAACTATATGCCCATATCTAATAGGAAACATAGAAGCAAAGGACTATCAGTGTTGTGAACTTTTCTCTTTTTTCAGTAGACAAGAAATTAGCCCATGTTTCTCTATGTCATTTTTCTAAAACGGTGATGTTTCAGTTCATATTAAAAGAAAATTCCCAAAGGTAAGTGGAAACAAAGTTTCTCTGAAACAAACTAAAAACCAAACACAAAAACAAAGAAACCCACAGAGGCAAAGGGAAAAATGAGGGATGGTGCTGGGGAGCTGGCAACCAAAACAACCACTTTAAACATCAATAACTCTCTCCCAAGAGCTGGAAGGTTTACCCAGAGGGGGTAAGATTTAATCAGAGGGGACAACCTGGTTCTCAGGCCTCCTTTGCCATGGACACACTTTCCTACCCATTTGGGAGAGCTGTGGGACATGAGGCATAGGCCACATGGGGGTCTGTTCCTTGAAGATAAGACGGCAGGAAAACACTTGGATATTGGCCTTCCTGAGCATCTTAGGCCACCAAGACCCCAGATTCCTTCCCCTGATGGAAGGAAAGAGGAAGAGCTAGAAATGGTCTACTAGATGTGAAGAGAAGCAACAAGACACAGGGAACAGTAACTCCACAGTCTCTTACGCCTACGGGGCAGCCTTGTGCTGTCTCAGGGTGTAATTTGCAAGCTTAGTCCCTGTCAGGACTGAAAGACAGGGTACATATGGTAAAGGATCAGGACTGCAGGCAAAGGGATTGTTTATTGACAGCAACTGGGAACAGTCATCTCCCTCGGTTGCAGTGCCCAGCTATTTGGGGAGAAGGACTTACACCTTCCCCATAACAGGTACCAAGATCTATTTCATCTACACTGCTATCCAGCATGACATTTAGATATCACAGTCTTTGGCACAGAGTGATAGAAATTAAAGGGTTAAATAAAGCCCTACTTGCCACCCTCCTAGCCAGCAAGATTTCTGCAGAGCCAGCAAAACAGTAACGTGGGAAGGAAAAACCTCTGACTAACGCCCTGTGTTTTCCAGTCTGCTTTGCATCACTTTTTGTTGGGCTCAACCATAACTCAGGGCCCCATACAAATAATTATGGAAGCAAATAGGTAAACTCCCAGCCTGAAGTCATAGTAGAAAAAGCTCACAGAAAGCTTGAATAAGTTAGATGCTTCCAGCTCCTGTGGTCTTCATGAAAATCACTTATGGTAACTAAAAGGAACTAGTTGTGTCCATCTCTCAAACGCTAATCTGAGGCCTCATGGAAGGCAAAGGAAGGTCTTTTGTGGGTTTGTTTCTCGGTCCTTTATTTTTTATTCTTTTATTTTGTTTTATTTTTTTAAAGAGATGGTGTGCTCTAGATCAGTAATTAAACCTGCTAGGGAAAAAATCTGGAACAACTACACCATCTGAAAACAACCTAGAAGATACCAAGGAAATGTGAACTGGGTGTCCTAGGGTGACTGTATGATTCCCTATCGTTGGGCTGTGCCTTTAAGCCAGACCTGGGCAGGGGGAGAAGGTGATGGAATTCTTTCGGCAGCCTGTGTTCAAAACACACAGATCGCTCACTCGATCTCTCCCCAGCTCTCGGCTCTGCAGCAGGGAAGAGAGGTGCATTCTCTTGCTTTTTAGCTAGCTTCTTGTTCGTTAGCTGAAGCACAGAGTTTTCCTGGGGCTGCAGTTTCTTCCTTTTCACCTGGAACTGTCCAGCTTTGCTCCTGTCTGGAGCAGCGTCACTGGGAGGCCCCACACCTCAGCCCGGAGGGGCCCACGCCGCAGCCCAGCTCCGAAAAGAGCAGAGCCACACGTACAGAAAGGACTCTCAATCTACCAGGTCTTCTCCACAGTGAGAGATTTTATTATTTATCATTACTCTTTCTCTCATGCCTGCATGCACCCTGCTTGTTAAATAAACAGCTTTTTTTTCACTTTCCTCCAAGAAATTTCTTTCTGAACCTGGTGGAGGAGGGGTTACTGAAACCTGCCTTCTATTAGAGGATATGTTCATTTCAGACATTTCCTCCTAATTTGTCCCAAACTGAGACACTGGCCAACATAGACTTCTTGCAAGAACAAATATTATCAGACTAATAGAATATACTCCCATGATATCATAACAGCCTGTACAAAAAGAGCAATGCAACTTCAGTAAACTGTTATGACATTCTTATAAGCAAATCAAGAAAACAAGGTCTATTTCTCAAAGCCATTTCCAGAAAGGTGTTGTCTACACCTGGTTGCAATGGCAAAAACACTCTCCAAGAGCAGTCCCAGAACTGGCATTTATTTCCATTAGTGCTCAAACTAATGGGATAGAATATATTAAATCTGCAAAGGTGACAAGGCTGAGAGGGACTTTATGGACAGGATTAGAACTCAAAACTGCAGAAGCAGCTTGAAGGTGATACAATGAAATTCAACGAGGACAAATCACAGAATCACAGAAGATTCTGAGTTGGAAGGGACCCACAAGCATCATCAAGTCAAGGCTTAAGTGAATGGTCTGTACAGGGATCCAATCCATGACCAAAATGAAAGGCTCTGCATTTTGGTGGGATGACCAACTGCACTAAGAACCAGAGAGTAAGACCCAAGAACTCCCCTTCTCCAGGTAAATCCTCCGATTTTAACCCTGCTATTTCACAAGAGATCACTTAGTTTAGGGCATTGTGAAGAAGGCAGCAGTAATTTACCCACCCCCAGCAATAATTTAGGGACTAACCCAGTAATCAAAAACAAACCAAAAAGGGCCCTACTTGTCAATCACAATGATATGGAGCAAGAAGGGAAATGCTAATGAACTTATAGGGAAAAAAAATAAGCTCCTACTCTCTTCCCATTGTTTTCAACCATCTGGTGTCTGCTAATTCCCCTTCAGCTGGCTGGTCTCATGGACTGCCATGGTCTCCCTGTGTCACTAGGGCTCTGAAACCCTCCTGGCAACAGTGTTTGTTGGGGTCGTCCTCTCTCCCTCTCCACTGAGGGCTGGAGGAGCCTTGCTGTTCACCAGCAATGACAGCTTATCACTACACCCTGGGATTTAAGCATGTTTATTATGCATGTAGGCTCTGTGCCGTGCTTCCTGGTAGATGGAGACATACCCCAGTCCCTCTGGGTAGGTTTCCTTTGTAGAGCAGGCAAGAGGTAGACTTGTGGCAAATAACATTACTCGTAAGTAATTTTCCCTTACTTTATATAAGCAAATGCCTTTGATATACCACAATCCCCGACATGTTCAGGTTACATGCTTATTTTAAGATCTTTTGTTTACTTTATGATCTTCATAGGTCATTGACATCCCATTTAGCTCTGGTGACCCTGTTTATACAATCGCAATATACATTAAAAAACGTTCCTTTGGATAACATTAACATTCTTGATCTTAATCCATCACATGGGCTAACAATAGCTGCAGCTCAGATGTGTACGTAGCTGTTAAAAGCTTTAATGTAAAATCCAATACACATATCGAGTGGGAGAGGCCTGATCAAACAGATTGGCTTTCTTTTTTCTATTTTAAGTGGTAGAGGATTCAAAACTATGTAAACTCTCACAAAATGCTCTGCAGGACCCCTCCAGCCACCACTCAGTGCAATTAGACTCACTGAAAAAATGTCACTTTTTCTCCCCGCCTCACCCATCTCCAGCATGTGACCCGGTTGCTGTCAACCACCTCCAGGAGCAGTCAACCACCTCCAGGAGCTTTGATTCCTGCAGTTCTCCCACTTGCTGAAAACATGAGTCAGTGCCAACCTGGTATTTAATAGTCTCTCTGGGCAGAGGAGCAAAATTTTGCTTGCTATCACCCTGAGGGCTGCAGTTTCTCTCAGGTGGTTGGACAGGAGTGCCTACTAGCAATTTCATTGGGAAGTTATGCTGCCTGCCATGAATTTATTGACTTATCTGATATTTCACTGCTACTGTCTGCCATATTTCCCACCTGTTGTGGGATACACTCAGAAGGCCATTTTAGGGTTTGAGGCGTGAGCAAATTCTG
Source organism: Machaerirhynchus nigripectus (assembly GCA_013397975.1). NCBI lineage: Eukaryota > Metazoa > Chordata > Aves > Passeriformes > Dicruridae > Machaerirhynchus > Machaerirhynchus nigripectus. The sequence continues at coordinate 595,774 of VZRQ01011092.1, forward strand.
GGCTTCCCCTAAGGCTGCCACATCCCAAAGACCAAAAAAAAAAAAAAAAAAGCAACCAAAAATGTACCCCATACATCCTGCAAAACTCTGGCCCACTCCAGTGAATAGAGGTCAGGGATGGGAAGGCGTTGGTACATGTCAAGTAACTCATGCAGAAACCAGCAGGTTCCACAAGAAAATCAGCCAGGATGGCTTAAAGACACCCAGAAAGCAAACATGGTCTTCTTGAATGCTGAAGCAGTGGTTGACCTTGGGTCATATCATGGCAGCACTGTCGAGTGTGAAACTGAGAAAGGCCATGATAAGGAGAGTTAGATATTTTTCCTTTACTGGGCCTGGTGATTATATACAAGAGATTAAAACACAGTTTGAAGACATAAAAAATTCTGCTTTTTTCCCTCAATTTATGTGTCTGACTGAATTAAAGAGATGAAGTCCAAAGAGCACCATGCAAAGCAGCCTTCTGTCTTTTTGAGTTTTTTGGTCTATTCCAGGAATGGCTACTTCTGTGTAGGTAAAGAACAGACCTGGTGACCTCACAAGGTCTCCTCCAGCACCACGTACCATGACTTCTGCAATGCTGCTTCAGTAGCAGCTCCTATCATGTGAGAAATATCCAAGTTATAAGCATGATGAAAGCCACAAAATGTGGCCGTACCTAGAATACGATGACCCTTCTTTTTGCCTTTCTTCTTTTCTCTTCCTCCACAGGTTCAAAAAATGACATTTTGGCAGGCACATGAATGCTTTTTGGGCTCAGCCCATATTTCCCAGGAGACTGGGTTCAGTTGCAGGGTAAAAGAAAAAAAGTACTAATAAAACATCTGACACAGTTGCCATGACACACCAAAGGCAGGATGAATACGCTGAAGAGGACATGTCACATGAGGAGAAAGGAGAGCAGGAGGCTGAGAGAGCAGCTGAGAGAGCCGGGCGACACGTCCTTGGGTCAGATGGTCACCACAACAGCTCTGGCACCTTTGAGCTGTGCCAGCTGTCCTACTGCCAGACCCTCTGTCATGTCTCTGATTCCTGAGGAAAAGGAAAAATATTTGGGAAATTCATCATGAGGGCCGACTGCCAGAGCCGGGTTGCAGAGGGAGACTGCCAGCTGCACTAGCACCTTTGCATGTCCCACCTAGCAATGAACAGCGCTCCTGAAACAAGACCCTGAGGCTGCAAAGCTAAAGGGTAGATGATATCACACAAAGGTCTCCCTACTTATAAGTGTCCAATTGTTTTCTCTCTATCATATTTGTTGGCTTTGTATGCCTGTGTTTCTTCTGAGTACAAACTAAATCTTTGTTCAAGGTGCACAATATTAAATTTTTAATTAAAATCAGACCTCTAATTAAAAAAATAATAAAATTATAAGAGAGTGAAAAGTGAATAAAGCAAATGCTTCTAACTCTGAATTAAAAAGCAAACTTGCATCTAGTCAGAACTGTAGGCTTCAAATCATAAGTGAGCAAACGACTGCAAAAGGGTAAATTTATAAAATTAATCAGGATGCAGCTTTGGTCAGTGACCCAGTGCCAAGGTATAGAAACATAGGTGTGGATGTTTGTGCACATCATGCCCCAGGGTCAGCTCTGCATGGATGTATGTGCTGTGAATGCAGGGACTCGTAGCTTGTCCCTAGGATGGTGCTGGTGCCTGGGAGGTGCTTCAGCAATACTGCCTTATTCCCAGCTGCCAGTACCCCTCCAACTTACCAAGCCATTTGGGACCAGAGTGCTTTATGCATTTGTCATTCCTTCAGATGGACAGCTTATAGGATGCGTGTCATCTGTCCCAGAGCAAACTGAGACCCATGTTTTACAAAGGGCAAACTCCCCTGCATTCAGGCACAGAATTTTGGTTTTTTGACTTGGTGCTGCATCAAGAAGCAAGAGAGCTCTGCTGTAGTTCCTCACTGGAAGGTTCAGGTTGCCAGGAGGGTGAAGCATGGCATGGACATCCCTTTTGAGCAAACATGCAGAGGAAGGCTTCATTCCAGGAGCTACACCAGTGTGCCTGTGGAAGTTCAGAATGGGAGCAAAACGAGAGGACAACAGACGAATTCCCCAGTTTCACTCCAGGAATAAGGTTTGTCTGGCGTCCTGAACAGAGAGGTTCAGGTTTTGGACAAATCCAGAGCTCAAACGCAACCTTTGTGGGATGGGAAATGAACCTGCCAGTTTTGCTTTGCCAAAACCACATTTTAAAATGCTGTAAACTGATTTCCACAGCTCTCTTCAACACCTTTGAGCTGCCTGAACCACCACATTATTTAAGATCTCACTCACCCTGTCCTTTGTGGTTCAAATGCCACCAGACAAAATAAACAACACAATACTGAAAGACTTCCCCTGCTTCACATGAGAAAGGAAGAGCAGCAAATCCCTGCAGCATCTGGCTCCTACTCTCTGGTAAGCTCTGGGGCAGTTTTACTCATGGAATTTCTCCTAAGGAAGGTGTGAACCATGGTTGAAGAGCTCTTTATAAATCTGGAGCTGCTCCCCCTGAGTCCACCCCCTCAGCAAGCCGAGGTCTCTGAAGCATCAGTTTCGATTTCCAGCCACGTAGCTCAGCAGCTATGCATAAACTGAGCTGCACCTTGAGGAAGGAGGGCAGTCATGAAGTGAGCAAATGTTCTACAAGATGTTTTCAGCTGGTGAAACGAAGCTACAGGAAAAGCCTGGATGTGGCACCGCAATTTTTGTTTGGCATTTCAGATATTTATACTGGAATACGATCGTTATCTCTTCCATCCTAGCTTCTCCTTCTGCTCGCTACTACAGGGAACAGCATTAGGATGGCACTGCACTCTACTGCCATAATAATGAAGATGTCACTAATTCACCATTTAGACTTCACTGCCTATAAAACAGGAGGAGGAAATGGGCTGTGAGCATGATAAGGAGCAAACCCTGGTTTGAACACAAATATACTTGAGAGCTGGGAGTAGAGAGAGGAAATTAAAGACAATCAGCTGAAAGCATTTTTCCAGTCATCAGGCATTGCAGTGAACGTGCAGGATGGAGCCATGACCACCAGCTGCAGGGGAAGATTCCCCCAAAGCTGGCCAGACTGGACATGTTGCTGATATTTCAGGGTTTCTAATGCTTCTGGGATCCCAACTGAATAAGTTACTGTAGGAAGTATTTATAGCATCATAGATTATTCTGAATTGGAAGGGACCCACAAGAATTATTCAAGTCTAATTCCTGGCCCTGCACAGGATAGTCCCAAGAATCCCACCATATACCTGAGAGTGTTGTCCAAATGTTCCTTGAACTCTGTCAGTCTTGGTGCTGTGACCACTTCCCTAGGGAGCCTGTTCTGGTACCTAACCACCCTGTGAGTGAAGAACCTCTTCCAAATATCCAACGTAAACCTCATTCTTGCTATTCCCTTGGGTCCTGTCACTGGTCACCAAAGAAAAGGGATCAGTGTCTTCCCCTCCTCTTCTTGTGAGGAAGGTGGAGATTGCTGTGACATCACCTCTCAGTCTCTTCTTTTCCAGGCTGAACAAACCAAATTACCTCAGCTGCTCCTCGTGTGACTTCTCCTCCAGACCCTTCACCATCTTTTCAGCCCTTGTTTGCATGCTCTCCAGTAGCTTTATATCTTTTTTATGTTGTCGTGTCCAAAACAGCACACACTTTAGGAACAATATTTAAATCTTAGCCTCTCCTTAAAGCCCTGGTTGAGCAAAGACCTCTTCTCTAAAATTTTCTAGACTTTTTCAGAGGATATGAATACTCCTGTTCGGGGAAGAGATGTGACTACTTCTGTTTTGGGAAGAGATGTGAGTACTCCTGTTTGGGGAGGGAGGGAAAACTCTGTCTTCAAAATTGGCTCTGGTCAAGCCCCAAGCTCAAATCTGGGACAGATCAAAGAATTGGTTTTGGGTCTCTGTAAATTATATTAAACTGCCTGTGTGGAGACAAACAATCGCATTAGAAAAGACTGATAGGCACATCTCTATATATTCAGTGTCCTCCAACTTAGGATATTCACCTGGAAGGTAGGAGATATGGATTAAGACTGTTGCTCTCAGTTAAACAGACATCTGAGAAGAGCTATGACAGTGGGACTGCTGAAGCCAAACCCAAGACCCCACCATCCACCTGCCTTGGAACCCACAGCCAGGAGGTACTTTTGAGAGCTGGCCAGGGTGCATGGAGTGGGAGGCCCTACTCTCTACCTCACCTTGGAGGTGTGCTCTAAGAATAAAACACCTTTGCAAATGCCCCCAGCATTTCCTGAAGTTCCCTAGAACTTGCCAAATTTCCTCAAGGTTTTCCGGGGATCCCAAATTCACCAAGGCTGTTCAAGCCTAGGAGTGTGAAATCTTATTTTCCAGTTCTTTGCTCAAATTTAATGAACCATCCCCTGTGTAACCTCCCTTGGAGAACATTTTGAAGCCCCATGTACTTCCCTCCCCCTCCACGGCCAACACAGCCAGCATCTGGCAGGAACCCCAGCGTTTATCTTTCCAAACTGGGTTGTGAGTACTTGATTACACGAGTCATGCACAAGTTACACTGTACCCTGATGATGGAGGAAAAGCCACGAAGAGAAGAGAGATGTACAATAAGGGCATCTGTCCTGCTGCTTCTTCTGCAAGAAATTTCTAGACAGCAGTGTGAACCAAACCTGAGCCACTTCTTGGGCTGAAGAGACGCTGGGAACCTCGATGAATCTGCCCCTAAAATAATGCTCCATTTTCCCCCTCAGTATTACTGACTGATTAAATGAAGTTTAGCATATAGCAGGTCTTTGCTTCTGTTGTTATTTTCTGCATTACTGGTTTTTTGGATAAGATATACTTAAGGAAAACACTAGAGATCTCAATTAAGCAGCTGGGTGACTTATAAATATATATTTATGTTTGAAGCCTAAGTGGCCATTGGCTTCCCTACTGTTTTACTTAGCTAACAAAACAACTCTATCAAAGTAAGTATTATTCCAAAACCCAACTTCCTGCACAGAATGCTCCCATGTGCTCCATCAGTCTGCTTCTCTGATGAACTACATCGTTTCTTATAAACTGTCCATGGCCCATAAATTTCCAAGCATAAAGGCTATTACTGTGCTGTGCAAATCTGCTGAGAATTTTATCCTTATAACTTCATTTCATTTGGGTGCAAATGAGTTTGGTGAGAAAGTTGATCTGCAAACTTTTTTCCCCCTGCCTCCTGCTTTTGAGCTTATTTTGATAAGTAATACTTACTTGATTTAGACGTCAGGTGGGCTTTGTTTTGACTGATTTCAGTTGGACTGCCTCTGCCTCAAATTAGCTTTCTTTAATAAAGGAAAAAACAGCTTCTCAAACGTTTCTTTCCTCAAAAGCTTAAAAACAAAATTCACAATAAATAATGGATGAAAATAGAGCAAATTGGGGTCTGGGCCACCTACTAAATAAATGTTGCAAATCTACTCTCTTTTGTAATCCAAAGAGAAGACTCCTGCATTTATTCAAGTATTTGGACTTGAACTACTACAACTATTTCATAAAATTCTCTTTTCCTTTTCCTGGACCAAGCCACAGGGTGGTGGAAAATCGAGGAATTTTTTTTGGTGTGTGCATGCAGATAAAACCTCTTATGAATGTTTTGCTCATTTTTAGCTCTCACAATTGCCTGTTTATGTTAGGACTCCTGTTGTCACATGTAGCAGATAGATCTTCAAACAAATTGTAGTCTCTCTGTCCACCAAGCAGAAAAATGACTAGATTTTGCCATCGGGTGCAGCACGAGGCTTGTGCTTTCCCTGGCTTAATTCCAATTTCCATAACAATACAAATTAGACTTGCTCAAGGCCATCGAAGAAGTGGGGGCATGGGGGAGAAGATGAAATAAGCCATAACTCTCACGGCTTTCTTCCTCCAAGCCCCAAAAGCAGTCAATCACAAGCAATATGGAAAAAAAAATAATGTGCAGAGGGACGTTTTGATATCTTGATTCTGGAGACTTCTTGACTACCTTGTACTAATTTCATTATGCTCAATTTAAGGGCCTTTTTATTGATAGATACCCCAGGAAATATGACTTGGAAACAGTGTGCTACCTTGGGATATCACCAACCATTTGACATTGGGGAACTAAAACAAAAACAGATGTTTTAGGAAATAAACAGCTTGAATATATCACTCATAAACCAATTAAAACTTTCTGTCGCAAGTTGACATTTCCCATGAAGCAAGCAATGGGAGTAAACTCAAATCAGTTGGCTGTGAGCTACAGAGCAATTCCCAGCCACAGATTTTTTTTTTTTTTTACTGCTCTGATAATGATGTTTGGATTTAAAAAAAGAAAGGTGTGATAAAGAAGCAGTCTCACCTTGTCACTCTCAAACCCAGAATCTGTCTTTTCACCTTCACACTTCCCATTCATTGCTCATTAAGCAAACAGTGAGATATTCCCGCTATTGTTCGTGTCTTTGGCAGAGAATCTCCATGACTTCAGGTCCAAGTGCACTCCAAAATATGGCATGAAAATTCTTTCTGTTTGTTTCAGGTATTTAGTTAAAAATAGTTTGAGTGTTCTGGGGAGTACAGGGGAAAATGAACAGTTCGAGGAGTTGCTTTCTTATTTTAAGCTTTTAAAAATTTCATTCTTTATTCTTTTTTTTTTCCCCAAGATACTTTGTTTTAAAATTTTATTCTGCAAAGGCAAGCAAAAACATCTAAGCACATGCTTAACTTTAAGCATTAAAAAGTCAATGGGATTTAAGCATGTGTTTAAAGGCAAACATATGCTTTAGAGCTCTACTGAATAGGAATGGTTTATTGAATCAAGGCTATAGACAGATTAATAAAATGGGTTAATATACGCAATCTGGAAACAAAAATTAAACATGTTTCTGGAATATCAGCGTTATAAGCATTGTCTCGTTCTAGCTCAATTCCCTAAATTACTATTGGATTTGTAATGTCCTTGACGCTGTCTCTCTCTCATTTCTTGAAGAAATGCAGATTATTGTACTAGATTATAATCAGCTGGCTAAAGTACAGCTCGAAGCTTATGATTCTATCCAGAGCAATTCGAAACAAAACAATCTTGCTTCAAAAGGAGTTTATTCACCAAAACTCATTTTCAAAGAAAATCTGCCAAATCTTTTCCACTGACACATACCTGTAATTCCCTCTGTATAAATATTCATGTGCTGTGAATAAGAAGTAGAAAACATTGTGTTATTTTTCAATATTTACTCAAGAACTAGTTTCACGAAGGTGCTTATTGTATGACAAAAGATAGGAGTTTACACTCCCATCAAAGTTTGCTTTTAAATAGATCATAAAATCCATTGTGAATATTTAAGCCAAGAGTAATAATACGGTGTCATATACTCACACAGTATAATGCAGTAACACTCTGCATTTTGACATCTGCCCAGACAGATGTTTAGAACAAAGTTCCTTGGATTCTTTCTTCTTTTTTTTCTTCTTCTTTTTTTTTTTTTTTTAAGTTGCATGGAAAAGTATCTGGGAATCATCTTTTATATCGATGCTACTTAGTACAATTTAACTGTCAACAGATTAATTAATTTAAATGTAGACTTACTGTGGAAGCCAAAATCTCACATAAGCCCTGAACAAAAAAACAGAGAAAAAAGAATAGCTTCCCAGCAGCAACCTGAGCTTAGGAAATATATACATTTATACACGAGTAGGATGTAGGATTCCCATTTACACAATTGATAGGATGCACACAGAGTAAATGTCTAAAATCACACAATTTACCTTTCTGCTGTTATCTCATCATCTTTAGCACAGGCAACAGCATCACTGACATTAAACAGATATTTTCCCACTATATTCTTTTAGAAGGACTACATTAATTAGTAGTTACTAATTATTTTGCCCATAGCAACACCGCTGGTAAGTATCAAGGCATATATTTATTTAAAGTAGTTGCAGAGGGATGTCTTTTTATAACTTTACGTCTTGTGATTTCTGGGGTTTAGATCCATGTTGAAACATGCACATGACCACATGCTGACTGCCAAATTCATTGTAATGTAGAGCATATTTCAGGGATAGTCCTTTAAACATAGTTAGCTGGATTTTTTTGAGGGCTTGCTGGTTGGCTTATTTATTATGAAGATTTGTCAGGCAGCACAGTTAAGTTAATCAGTAACCAATAAAAGATTTAAGTTCATAGATATAAACGGGTTGATTTATTGCTCACAAAGGTTTTTGGCTTCTCAACGGGAACTCATGAAAACATGTTGCTATGGTTACTTTGGAAACCGATACCTTTTTATACCCTACTAATATATAGGAATTTGAGAGAAGTACCTATGACTTCCAGGGACTTATACACAATTTTATTTATTTTTATGATTTTTTAACTTTTTACTTTTAAATTTAATTTTTCATTTTTGCTATGCAAATATGTAAATACCCCAATACTTTCTCTGCTTTGAAATCTCTGTGCCAGCTCCAAGTTTTCCTAACACCAGGAGAGTCAGATGTCTTTCTGTATCCCTGCTTTGTTTATCGTTTTTGCGATCTCCACCAAAAATCAATCAGACCACATCATTTTAAAAACAAAGTTTCCAGCCAAAGCATACTCACATGTTGTTGCATTGACATTTCTCCAGCATGTAAATCCAAAAGAAGAAAATCACAATGTTAAATATACTTAAAATTAAATGTAAACTGTCTCCTGCCGTACTTTTTGGGAGGTATTTTTGCTGTTCGGTTTTTTGGGGGTTTTTTTATCCTGTTGAACATGTTACCCAACCTCACTGGTGAATAGTACGCAAGTTTTTTTCCTCTAACTGTTGTCATGATCATCTTTATGCTGAGCATGCCGTTTAACTTTGGCTTGGGCTGGCTGGAATATGCACTGCATATGATTTTTCAAAAGGCCGATGTGATTGGTCTTCCAGGGTCCAACAGAGCCACAGTAAAGATTTCGAAACACACTATGGGCTCCATAGCCTTGCTGCTGTATTTTGGGAGGTAATTTTTAGGCACCTGAATTTGCACTTGAGTGTTAAGACCTTGCTGGCATTTAGGGTCAGGGCGGAAACTGAACCATGAGCACGCCTGTCCGTTCTGTGTGTGCCACTCAGGCCACCAATATTTCACTATCATCAAAAATCACTCTACTTTCCTCCAAAAAACAACTCCTGAGCCAATTAGACATTTGGTCCAAACAATTAATCAAACTCGCACTCACGTTTGCACCAAAAGTAAAGGCTGTGCTTTCCAGCCCCTGCCAAAGCTCCAGTGGAGGTGGAGGTGGGGCTGGACCACTCACACTGCTCTGGGTTCAGCCTACAAAACCATTAGCAGTGTCACCCAGCATATAGATTATCAAATAAATGATGGCCACGTGTGACTTGTGAGGCGAAAGGTACCCTCTATCAAGGTGTTCTGATGACATCATCATAAACCCAGAGGGCAAAGCTCAGCTAGTTTATGATGTCACCAGAAGGCTTCTCCAGGTTGCTGCCATAGTTCATGGTCATTATTTTCCGTAACTGGAGGAGCATATGCACCTACATCCCAGCAGGGTTCTGATCCACTTTGGCCTTCTTTCATGTATATATGTAAGTAAATATATATTTTCATATATATATATATATATAAATATATATAAATAACCACAAATAAATAGATTTTTTATTTTGCATATATATATTGCATATATTGTGTATGTTTTATGTATGTTGTGTATGTATGTGGTTTATGTATGTTGTGTATGTTTTATATATATGTTTTAACATACGTATAATATTTACATCTATAGTTTTTATATCATTTTTGTGTGTGTACATATATATATAGATTATATATGATTTTTATCTATATATACATGTATAGAGTATATAACCTATTCTTAGCCAGTGTTTACTTCCAAGACATGAGCCAGAGTTGTCAGGCCAGTACCCCAAGCTGGAAGAAGCCCAGCAGGAGGGTAGTGGATCTGGCCACCCCTCTGTGGAGCTGGAGTGCTTACAGGATGGATGCTTGTCTTTTTTTAATGGTTTTTTTTTTGCTATTATTATTATTTTGCAGAGAAGTCACAGCTACAAAGCATTTCCTAACCACTACAATCACTGAAGCTGGCAGCAGCCACAAGTCATTGATCTCTGAGGGATGCTGCATTTCCTCTACAAAGCGGCCGTACAAAGGCTGGTGCCACCTGACACAGGGCAAAACAACCCTGGGGTGGAAAATACAGGCAGGGAATTAAACAGGCAGTGAGAAAGCTGAAAAATTAAACCTCTGGCCTTGTCTCCTCTGTGGATCTAAAGATGGGGATCCCCCACCTTGGACCGTGCATCCAGCCCCTTCCTAGCGAATGAGGCTCACATTTCTTTTAGAGACAGGCAGGCAGGAAAGCTACATCATCTGGTGGCTTTGGCACAGCCAAAGCAGTACACCACAGCTGGATAGCTGATCTGTGCCTTTCTCCTCACTGAGAGGCCCTACCACATGCTATGAAATGCTTTAATGTCCCCTTAACATGCTGTATAAATAATTTCCGTATCCATTCAGTGGTGCTCACATGTGGTCCTTTGAAAGAGTTAAGTAAAAATTACAGTACCAATATATCTTTGAGATGAAACAATGACATTTATAGGTCACTGTAATCCATTCATTAATTAATTTTCTTACCAGCCTTCCATATGATCCATATGATGGCTCCTAAATGCTAAATTTGTCCTATAGAACTGTGTTTTAACAAACAGATTAAGTTTTAAAACTGGACTTGAAGGAAGTTTCTTAAAATTTGAGCTACCTCAGGAAGGGCAGGTAAATAAACTTGCATTCCCATAGCAGTCTACAGAGGCCTTTTCTGGGGCAAACAAAAAATGAAAGAGCACAGCCCCTGGATGTCCAGGCATTACCACAAAACACAGCCATGCACCTTAAGAGATGCTGCCTCATTTCTGCAGCTGGGGCAGTGATGTGTTTGTACTTCCTTACCTTTGGGCAGGCTGTGAATGGTGCTGCAATGTGCTGTGCAGGAAGGCATGGGATGAGGAGTGGGAAGCAGAGTCATGTGCGACACTTCCCTCGCTCCGCTCCCTGGGAGGCAGCAAGGCCGGAGGAAAGGCAGCTGTGCCTCAGCATTGACAGGATGCAGAGACAGTGTTTGCTTTCTGGCAAGGGAAATTATGTGACAAAGGCAAAGGATGGATTCCACCAGGACTTACCTTTTTCCCTGTTCTTCCCTGCAACATATTGATAACATACATCTCCAGCCACACCCACCATCCTCTGGCCCCATCCCACCTCAGTGTCAGTGCATAAGCCTGGCAGCCCCAGGTTTTTATATTTTACAGAACTCCTCAAGAGCCAGCACAAAGAGAAAGAGGCCTTTCAACTGGCCTATTTCATGACAGAGGGGTCTGTTCTATTAGTGATATTAGAGTCCTGATGAGATATTCTACAATTAGCAGCAATGCATGCCTAAATCCCACCACACAGCAATGGAAATAAATTAGTATGTTGGTCTTTCCCTTCACAAAAGTAGTTTACAAGTCCTACTGCAGAGGGTGTAGGTACTAAAGAGACATCTGATTGGCTCAGCTCTACCACCTCAAAAAACCTTTACAACTTCTTTACATGCCTAAAGCACAGTTTTGTAAGTCAAAGATCATTACTCTTATAAAACTGATAAGAAAGCTGCAACACAATCACATGCCAAGACAAATGAGGCCAAACAATACCCTAAAAAAAAAAGTTCCAAGGCAGCACTTCCTTTTCAAACTGTGCAGTTCCTTGTTTCTACATTCTGTAGTAGAATCCATTTGTTTATCAGCGTGAAGTGTGTAGCCTGGATTACAGGCTGGAGCACAGCCTGTGTGTAAATCAGCATAAGGATATTTCTTTGCCCTCATGTGAAAGTCGCTCTTGGGTAATTTGTTATTAATAATCCTCATGAAATTCCTTAAATGCTTGTGTAGAGAAACAGAGAGAAATTCAGGTACAGCTTCCTGAAACAGTACATCAGGAAATTAGATAAATAGAGCTGGATCACTCAAATGTAGGATAACAGAGAACTGTTGTTAAGAAGTCTAAACCCATCAAAACCCAGTCATGGCATAAAGTTCAGAGGTTTCTGTTGGACCAGAAGCAGCATTGGTGTTTCTTGTGAGCACCTCAGTGGGACTTTATACCTTCAATCAATGGAAAAAAGTGGCAGTGTTCACTGCCACCAAAGTAAGTGCTCCAAGTAAGTGTAAGTAGTATAAAAGCCCAGTTAGAAAGCCATTCCAAATATTTTCCATATATTTGAAGATTTTCCTTACCAACTTTTACATCATCAGTTCAACCCAACATATTTATTGATTAGTTTAGTCTCTGTGTGTGCATGCATGCAGGTATATAGGGGAAAACATCATGAACTCTCCTTTGGCTGTAGACATACTCATGCTACAAACAACAGAATGAAATTTTGGGTTATTTGTAGCTTATTCACCTTGACAAATTAAAATTACAAAGGGCCACATCCTCAGTTAATATAATCTGTCTCTGATGCCAAGAAAACTTCTCCAATTTAAACCACTTGAAATATTCAACCCAGAGATCTGGAAGAGTGTGGCATGTGATGAGATTGCTGGGAAAGATTGTTGAGCACTGATGGGACACATGAATACCTCAATTTCCTTGGAAAATTGGTTGGAAAGTGGGCATCCAAGTAGTAAACATGAGTAGGAAGAAATCTGTTTTCTTCTCTCGAATCTGAATGCCAATCCATGCCGTGGATATCTTTTCTCACTGGGAGAGAAGAAAATTGGTGGTGTCACATAAGTAGGACAAGGAAAAAAAATACTAATTGAACCATAATTTCAAAAGCAGAAGTTTGACAAAACCATGTTCTGAAGGGGCTACCCACAGGAGAGGCACTGTCATATTAGGTTAGAAGATAACAAGTATTGGCAAAATAAGGGCTAGTCTGTGCTCCTTCTCAGTTTCAGAATTATTGCTTATATTTCTACTTTCTTAACAAATTATTCCATTGACACTACAAAGCAGAGGGTTGAGAGTGAAGGATAATACACAATAGAGCCCCTAGGCTGTTACTTTGGATTATAAGTATCTAATTTCAGTCATTTAAAGTAAATTCAGTTTTGTCAAAGACTCCAGTCCAACCTATAAAACTCAGGTCTGGTGAGCATGACAGCATGCCTTGGAGGAACAGGGCTACAAGAGGGAAAACAAACAGCTCCATTCAACTCCTTAAAAGGCCTTATTTCATCTAACCATGGAGTTAGTTCCAACCCTCTTTGATTCTGTGTACTGTAAGAGAGTGAGTAGTTTCAGTTACAAGTTGTTTCTTACACATCCCATCATTTTGTGTGGGTTTTTACACCCCCAGTAGAGAAACTTCCATAACTGAGCCCAACAGAGCAGAGAAGGATGAGAAAGAGAGGGAAGGTAAGTACTAAGAAAGCAATTTTTGGAAAGGATGTCTTGTGTGCTATTGGAACTACATGCCATTTGTACTTGCACGTAACTATCATGCATCCACCGTGACTATGAGGCAATAGAACTAAGCAAGTTCAGCTCTCCTGTGCACTGGGGGTAATTGGAGGTTACCCCTTTATTTCGGGGGACAGCTTCAAATTTCCTGCTGAATTTGTCTCTGAACAGCAATAAACAGCCATCCATAGGCCCTGGATGGCAATCAACATACAAATTTCCCAATTTTTAGCTGCAGAAAGTGCAGTCTTGATTGAAACCCCTTTTATTTAAGGACTGTAGGCCTTGGAGAGCTTTAATAAATCAGAGATTTCTGTACCCTGAATTGTACAGTTCATCCTCCCATACACTTGTGAGGTCAACCTGGTTTAGAAAGGAAATCTTTCACCAAGTTCCCTTTGCTCTGGACTAAAAACAATTCCTCAAGCCACAATTTGAAGAGTGGTGTTGCAACCTGGGTGTGCACATGGAAAGACTTAAGGCTACACATACATTGCCTCTGAAACTGGGACTTGAGCTAAGGTAAGGGCTTCTCCACCTAGAGGATATGAAGAGCAAGGTCAGAGTCTTTTCCTGGTAAACTCAGCTCACCTGCTCTGTATTTCAGCATTCCCAGTTTTTCAGGGCAGAAAACTATTGCTTAACGACACTGAATAACATTTGCTTAATGCCAGCCTGAAATTCAGTTCATAAAGATAGTTTAAAGAAGCAAAAAACAAGGGATTGTATTATTGTTGGTGTTGTTGTTGTTGTTATTATTATTAATTACAGTTGCTGTTGCCATTGTTGTTGAAGGGCTTTTCTAATTACAGAAACTAAATAATATTTAATGTTAAATGCTGTCAAAGCTCCTCAAAGCAACAGCTCCTCAGCACCTGTTTGCTAAAAGCTTGAACTTCCCTTAATCAAAATATAACACTGCTTAGCAACACGGACCTGAACAGCTTTGGAGGCCTCCAAAATGGAGCAGATATTTAGGTGCATAATGAGAATTCCAATTGTTGTATGGACTAAAATATATAAATCTATCTATATATATATGTACTCATATATATAAAATTTACACTGTGCATTAGTCAAATGTTTGAAACTTTATAAAGCAGAAGCCAAAGTGATTTAAATCAAGAAATGTATTAAAAAATCATTGATTATTAGCGTCACTATTTGCCTACCTAGGGGCTACCATGGCTGAGAGTAAGGAGGCAAGTGGGATAGGCTGCAGTGATGTAAGGCCATAAAATGTCCGTTTGAAGCAGATTGGGGTCATGGGCTGCTGGGCTGCAGCCCACACCCCCGAGGAGGTGGTTTTATGGCACATCCCTCCATCTCGCCTGCCTGGCCAGAGCTTCCTTAGCGCTGCTGAGGCTGTGCCTGCTCCTCTTCGGCCAGAGGTGAGCGGATGCAACACTTGGCTGATGACAAGGCCCAGGGACCTTGCCCTGCTCTAATAACAGGAGGTCTACATGACTACGTCTCCATGTTTGGATGCAAAGAAAGACCTGCTAAAAAATAAAATAAAATAAAAAGCAGTTATTTCTCACTCTCAGTTTCTTCACTACAAGAGTTTCCCAGCCCTCATGCTGGGAAAAACAGGGGTGCCTCTCCCAAGGGAAGTGCTGACCTGTCCCAGCACCCAAATCCATGCTTCCCAGTTACAGCCCAGTGTCCAAGAGCTGTAACTTCCTGCTTTATTCTGTGCCAGTTTTCCCCACCAACCCAAAAGGAGACCAGCCCGGACTGTAGCCACTCCATGTCTGGCAGAGGAGGTGAGCCCCCAGCGTGAGAACATTTTGCCAAAGAAAGAACCAACCCTCCAGCACTCACATTACATAAACAAGATAAGATGTGCTTCCAGCCCAGGCCCCGGGGCTTGTGGCTGGGGCAGGAGGAAGGAAGCTGGGAGGGGAGCCACAGCACTGCTGTCCCTGCCGGGCTTGGGAATGGAGAGGTTAAAAGGGCTCCTTCTTCCTCCCCAGGACAAAGATCTTCACCTCAGCTGTTCCCACCATATCCAGCAACTTGTTCAGACAATTGTGCAAAGACCATATCACAGGGCCTCAAGCTGCCACCGCTGTGGATCTCAAGGGACTTTCCGCTGCTCCAAAATGAGTCCTTGCTGTTTCCTGGTGTAAATAATATGCTCCTTGCTGAACACCCTCCATCTCAGCAGCCTCAGTGCTTGGTGGCTCCTGTACCTATGTCACCAACACCAGCCACATGGCTGTGCTTGGCAGAGAAATTTGTTAAAGCACTGTAGCTCTGTCCCAGGGCAGTATATCCAATACATCCAGTGGGAAATATACAGCAATAATAGAAAAAGAGCATTCTCCTATCTTAAGTCTAAACTGCCCATATTGGTCCTAGTCCATGATCCCAAAGCTGAGCTAAAGACCACCACCAGCAGCTGCCTGAGCTGGACAGTGGAGGAGATCCTTTATGTCCTCCAGGATGATGCCCTCCACTCAACGAGCACATTGACCTCAAAGGATAGGGCAATCTGCTCTCAAACCATGGCTGCCAGGTTCAACAGAGATGCAAGGACAGATGCTAAATGAAGCAGACCCCTTGCCTCTCAGTTTGGACTCATACCCTATTCTGATATAGTGTGGACATCGATTCAGGGGAAGAGCTGGTCAGATTTTGGCAAAAATCCCACAGTATGCTATTGAAATGCAAGTCCTGGCTCCCATTCAGTAGCCAGACAACTCCTCAAACTCAGCAGAAAGCTAAATCTGGGTCCAAATCTGGACTCGGGCTCTTAAACATCTCTCTAATTACTGCCGAGTAATTACTGTGCAAGTAACAA
This sequence comes from Machaerirhynchus nigripectus, assembly GCA_013397975.1. Lineage (NCBI taxonomy): Eukaryota > Metazoa > Chordata > Aves > Passeriformes > Dicruridae > Machaerirhynchus > Machaerirhynchus nigripectus. The sequence continues at coordinate 612,018 of VZRQ01011092.1, forward strand.
ACCGCTAACAAGTTCCAATAAAGAAAACGTTTTGTAAGAAGAGAAGGAGGTAGCGGGAGGAGTAATTTGCCAGGTAGGAGGTTTTAATGCCATCAGGGAAGATGTTGCTGATCCTTTCGTTAACAAGGCCTGCTGTTAATTCTGCTCTGGGCAAAGGGATTTTAAGATAAGGGAAAGAAAGAAGGGTTGGGGGGAGGCAGGAATAAAAGAAAAGAGCAATCCAGCCAGAAAATTTAGGTGATAGTTTCGGTTTCTGCTGCAGTCTGGGTTGAGGAGGGCTTACTCCCATGCTAGGACTCAAGGCTGTGTGGGAGCTCTGCCAGGCCAGGCTCACTGCCATGCATCACCGAAAAAACCTCTGTGGGTAGCAGCTGGGAAGGAAGGTGGAAATCCCACTCACAGAGACTGAGAGAGCAACATTTTAGGGAGAAACCAGGCCTGGTTTTTCATCACCATCTTGATGCTCACAGTAGTCAGTGGTATCAACTCAAACCACGGGCAGCAACTCACTTCAACAAGTCAGGGATAAGAAAGATAACTACAAACTGCCTTCCATCAAGGGGCAAACTGAGGCACCCTGAGACGATTTGCTGTCCCATCAGGCAGTATCACCCACCCCTGACTCTGCATCACCCAAGGTGTCCCTGGAAGCTGAAATCCCATTGATTTGTTGTTCAACTTGTGCTTGGACACATTAGGTACCCTGCAAGAATAAGGTGGCAACATCAGACTGAGTGATGATTAGCACATCAAAAGGCATTGAAAAGGGAAGTATGCTGTTAATTTACTCTGGTAAAGACAGTGACAAACTGTGGGGTTTTTATCCTTTATCTCTATCCAGGACACCAGTAGGGGGGAAAGGGGCTTTTTTGAACACAGGAGGTTTTGCAGGGGATTTCCCAGGCTTGGGAAAAAGTCTTTGGCTGAAGTTTATGTTTCGGGTGTTGCATGAGTTATCAGGACCCGAATAGGAGGTGACTTAATCCACCATTGTTAGATGCTGGTCAATGCCAGGGATCGTTGCACCTGCCTGCACACGCTGCCCTTGTGCTGTCATCAGCAAATAGCTGAGCACTTCAGTAGCACACCGATTTTATAGCTCTGAAGGCTCCATAGCTTCTATGAGCACTTGACTCACATTGGGCCTTACAGCTACTTTCATCCCCAAAAAAGTAAGCTCCTGAGGCTGCAATCCCCATCTGAGCCTTGTTCTCCTCCACACCCTTCCCATATGTACATTTGCCCAAGCACTCACTTTGATGTCTGTGCAACATGGATGTTGTTCAGGAAAAGTTATTGGGTGAGTCACTGGGCTGGGATCCACTGCAGCTCATCCTCCTCCAGGTAGGCTGAGGAGTGAGGAGCACAAAAAACTGTTTGTGTGGTTAAAGTAGATTATCCACTGAAGAGCAAACCCCTTTATTTCTCCAGAATCTTCACCATCTTCAGCTGGGTTTGCCAGAAGTCCCAAGCTGAGACTCAGCTTCTTAGCCTCTGCATTAAAGAGCAAGTCTAGGAATTAATTTGAAGGGTTAAGCTGTGTATAAACCTCTGCAGTATGGCAGATATCAAAGAGCAGCACTTTAGCTTAAAAATTTATTTTCCAAGCTAGACACAATAATTGGGGAGTGGGAGTGACAACCTAAACCTTGTCTTGAACTGCCAGCTGGTAAATTCCCCACAGGAGGTATCTGGCCTTCCCTCTTGGAGAAGAAAACATCCCCCACATACCCAAAGAGTCAGAACAGCAGCAGAACCAGACCTGAATCTGGACTGAAAGGAGTGGTTTAATTTCTGTCTCTCAAGTGGATGCTACAGAGTTTTAACAAAGCAGTTTAAACTTCAGTTCCTGCTAATTATAATTGTTCTTTCTGCACAAATGCATTTATTTTCTCTAGCCACCAGTTCCGCAAACCAACAGTCAGGCAACTAGTCTGTTCAGACACGAGGTTTAACAACTCTACCTTCACACCTTAAGAATTGGTGTTATCAAAAAAAGCACAGTCGCTGACAGAAGTTACAGCTCGCACACCATCTCAACATCTATTAGTGTTTCTAAAGCTAGATCCATTCCTACCTTTGCAAATGTTAAAGGCACTGGGTTTACTTCTGTGAAGTCGATCTGAGATAGCAGGAAAAATGTATTTAAATTTATAGTCACTTGTGTTGAATGCCATGTACAAATGTGCAGGACCTACATCTTCGCAGTCTGGTTCTACCCTTGCAAACATGCTGCTGGGCAAAAAAAATTGCTCTGGTGATTATGCATTACCTAGAAATTAAAATAGATTGAGTAGACTATAATAAATACATGCCAGAAAAAAATATAAAGAATGTGTGGGAATGCCTATACTTTATCTTAACATTTCTTAGCAAAATAACTTCCTTATGGTGTAATCAAAAATGGAAAGCCAGCACCTAACTAAATTAAGTGTCACAAACATTAATAATGGTTAAAATTACCATTCAATTTATTTTTATATTGGATGAGCTTCAAAGTTGTGGATTGAGAATTGCTGAAACCTTTTAGGGATTTGTTTCTCAAATAAGAATACTTCAAAGATGAAAACATTAACTTGAATTTTAACATATAAAAATCCTTAGTGAAAGGAAATAGATGTATTTTTTACAAAGAAAAAAAAAGGTAAAGAAAAACTTTAAAAGTTCCCCTGATAGTTACAGATGGTTTAATCTTTGGAACCTATTATGTGTTCATTTTCCCTTCAGCATTAATTATACATAATTACCACCACTTTGCCCATACCCTTTCAAAAACGAAATCTGTTTACATTTTTCGCATACGTTATATAAATGCAAGATTTTTAATGCAGTTTTTCCAGAAACGGGACTTCAATTTACCTTCTGAAGGACAAGGGGAGCCAGTGCGCGGCAAACCGGTTTTATTTAAGTTCCTTTAATACAGCTTAATTACTTTTAAACTCTGGAAGCAATTAGGTTATCACCCTTTGAAGTGCGACAGACGAGTTGCCGTGCTGGGAGGAGAACGCGCGGCGCTGCCCGCTGCTGAAGCGGCTGCTTGCGCGGCGCGCAGCGGCCCGCGCGGCGCGGGGAGATGCGCTCGGCCGCGGCTGGAGGAGGCGGGAGCTGCCCGTCCTGCCGGGAGAGCGAAGGCAGGAGGCTGGGGAAATGATAACTCACGTTCGTCTAGAAAGGGAGGTTCTGGTTAAGGCTGAGAGCAGCGCTGATGTTGTAAAAGATTGAGGAGGATTGTTCGCACTTTTCAACCTTATAATTTTACCCTGCGCACAAACCACGAAATTGTACTGCTCAACTCTTCCTCCTTTTTTTTCCCCCCCCCTTCTTTCTCTCCCTTTTTCCTCTCTCCCGCCCGTCGCAGAGCGCTGTCAGGTGGCTTTTTTCCCGGCCGAGCAAGGATCAAAGCGCCCGGGAGTAGAAGCGCCCATTGTGGGGCTGACACACGATCGCCCTGGGCAGAGGCGCGGGGGCGGCGGCGGGTGCGGGGCACCGGGGCCGCTCCCCCGGGCGCTTCCCCTCGCAAGTGGCATTTCCCCACGGGTTTGAGAGGGTGGGGTTTTTTTTTGTCCTCCCCCCCCTCTTCTCCCATGTGCAGGCTTATTCACCAGTTGTTTCACCTCGGTGCGCTCCTCTGCGGGTGCCTCGGAGAGAGGGAATGCCAAGGGAGGGGGCACCTCCCCATCCCCCGACCCCAAACCCTCCGCGGCCGGCAGCAGCTCCATTATTTGCATGTCATGTTTATAACCTGGTGGAAACCAAGACTGATATTTGTGGTCGGGAGAAGATGACTTTCACCTCTCCAGATCACTCTCTTAAATAAAAAAGAATTGACCAGCTATGGGCGTAAGCATTTATCTTGAGTTTGCGGTCATTATCTTTATTATATTGCCTCGGCAATAAATAAATCTAGTAGTTACTACCCCACAATAAAACTATAGTATATGGGACACCTTACTATTACTTTCTTAACAATCTGCCGTCTCTTCACCTCTAAATCTTCCCTGTCTGCCCGGCCCGAGCGGGTCGCTCCCGGCCCGCAGGTGCGGAGCCTCCGCTCCGCTGCCTCCGCCTCTCCCGCCCTACCCTCTCTTTTCCCTTTTTCCTGATGATTCTTCCCCACAGAGGCGCCTGTCGGCCCCCGCAGGTGCCAGTCCTGCCAGCGGGCTGCCTTCAGCCCCGTGTGCCGGGAGGGCATTCTCGGGGGGCCCCGTCTCGCTGGGCATCCCCTGGCTGGGTGTTCCTCCGTGGGCATCCCCTCGGGCGGATATCCCCGCGACGGTGGTCCCTTTATGGGCATCCCCCCGCTCAGTGTCCACCCGTGGACATTCCCCGAGTGGGTCTTCCCCGTGGGCAGCCCCCAGGTAGGTGTCCCCCATGGGCAATCCCGCCTGAGCACCCCCTGCCCCGTGGCGCCCACTCCCAGCAGGTGGGACCCCCCCTTTGGGATCGTCACGCTCCTACACCGCCACTCCAGTCATTCTACACCCCACCCCGGCCCACGGGGTAGAGGCAAAGCAGAACCCATGGGCATGCTCCTCTCTCGTTGGGGGCTGCACCTTGACCACCCTCTTTTCTTGTGTGTATTTTTTTGCGGAGGGGGAAGTCGGGGGGCCGGGGAACAGCCCCAAAGCAAAGGCTCAGCAAAGAAGGAAAGCACTGCCGCTGCGCCAGAGAGCTTTCACCACCGCTCCCCGACTCCCGCTGCCTCTCTGGTTCTTTTTTCCCCCCTATTCCATAGGTAAATGTCCACGCAATAATATTTATTTACAGTCAGGATGCTGCACGTATTTTTTTAATTGTATTTTACCAGGGTGATTCCTTCTTGCTTTTAAAACAAGCGGCTTGGAAAAATATTCCCATTTGGGGCAGGAGCAAAGGAGAGGAAAAGGGGGGGTGGAAGCATTTTTATTTATACCTTTGACATTTAAAAGAGCATAATTAATTTGTCCTGCTTGCATTAACATTGTTGAGGAAGGTTTCAGAAAGCAAACCAGCAAAGGGAAGGGGGGAGGAAAAAAAGAAGCTCGCCTAGAAAGCTTAGGATTTTTTTTCCCTCTTTCAGATGTGTAATCAATCATTTGAGTAGGAGGCAGCAAAATTGTAAAGATTCGATAGATTAAAATGCAAATGAAAGGTAGAAAAAGAAACATTAACATGGCAATCAAAGATTTAATAATCGTAAATCACGGTGGGGTTTTTTTGTTGCAGCTGCAGTTTGTGTGTTTTTTATGTTTTAATCATGTTCGTTCTATAAATAAATAATTTCTGAAACGAGACTAATTTTTCACTATTTTAACCTTGGGCTATGGCACTAAATATTTTTTTTTTTAAAGTATGGAACTCCAGATTGAAAACTATCAGACCAGAAAAAGGGAAAAAAATAGCTAAGTTGGATTAGTTCACATTTGAAATTTCAAGTACAATGTCTTCGCAGTGCCGACCGCTTCACTTTCCAATTGAAATCCTTATAAAGTTTATTTGGAATCATGAATGTTAATGTAAAAGCAGACAACCGGCGTTTCTTTGCAAGGCTAATGGTAGCGCCAACACTCATTCCTGGAGGAAATATGGAAAAAAATATAGATGTGTGCGTGTGTGTATTTTTTTTTCTTTTCCCTATATATGTATATATAGGGGAAAGAACAATAACACTTAGGCTGTATTACCTCCAAATTAAAGCGTTGCTAAATTTCCAAGGAAAGATTAAAGAGCGGGAAACCTGGGGAGAGAGCTGATCAATGCGGTGAAGGACAAGCAGGAGAGGATTTGCTCTCCCCCCTCGGTTTAGCGCGGCGCCTGAAAGGGAGGCTCCGGGACTGCATAGGATGGTTGTGGCTAAATCAGCATCCTTCTGTTCTGGCTCACACGGGCTCGACTTTAGTACCCCCAAGTCCCGGGTTATGGGGTGCACTGGATCGTCCTCTGGGAAAATGGCTGGAAAATAATTCTTTGAACTTTTGGGCTCAGTGGATGGAGTTCATTTTGCTTGGCGAGGAGGGGGAGAAAGGAGTTAATCTTTACTTCGTTGGTAATCTTTACAGAGCAGAGGGAGAGAGACGGGAGAGGAGGAAAATCCCCCGTGGGCTGCTCCGGTTTGGGGGTTTGCAGCAGCGCTACCCTCTCTATAGAGCGCTCGGTGAAAAGAAACGGGTTCAAAAACCAACAGAATGCGGGAAACGAGCCGCGTTTATGGGACCTTCTAATCCTCGCCGAGGGGCCCCATCCCCGTCCTGTTC
>VZRQ01011092.1:621866-664106 GCA_013397975.1 Machaerirhynchus nigripectus
ATGTGTCCCCCTCCAAAAAATAAAGGTCCCATGGAGGAAGGTCTGTGCCCCACCTCGCTGCGGCTGCGAGGAGAAGGGACGCGTGTGCCCTCGCCTGTGAGAGGGCGGTTTGTTTTTGTCTTTCAAGAAACCTTAAAAAACCCCAAAAAACCCAAACACATAAAAACAAAACAAACAAAACGAAACAAAACAAAACCTTTAAAAAAGGCAAAAAAGCGAGCCCCGTTCATTCACGTTTTGGCAGAAAAGTGTCATTACTCCGGCTTCACAAAGAAGGAGCCGGGATGTTCAGCCTCCTTGGCGGTACAGCGGCCCTTTAAAAAATCGGGGGGAAAGGAGGAGGGAAAAAAAAAAAAAGAAAAAAAAACCCAAGGGGAAAAAAAAAAAAAAGAGGGGGAGGAAGTCCCAACCAGGGCGGGGAGAGGACCCCCTTTGGTGGTTTGCCAAATTCAGAAAGGTCTGCACTGCCTGCCTGCAGCTCTGCCTGCACCCCTGCCTGCCCCTGCCCAGCCCGGGGGTACCCCGGGGGACGCGCAGAGCAGGCGCCCCCGGGAGTCTGCCCCACAACACGCCCGGGACATCTACCGCCGGGGTTGCCGGCTGGCTTGGGAGGGGCTGGGGGAGTTGCATTATTTCCCCTTATTAAGATATTTGTGTCATTTTCCTAGCCCCGGGAATCTCAATTTTTTTCTTGTGTAGCTGCGATTTGAGTTAAAGCAAACGAGGTCTCGCAGCCTGCGCAGGCTGGTTGGGGCTCTTTTACTCGCTGGCTGTGGTGCAGAAAGCACAAATGTGCGAGGAAATTGGTTAATGAGGGTCTGCACTGGCCTTGCTCGCAGAGCGCCAGCAGCACCTCATCCCCTTACAGATATGCATTGCCCAGGCAATGTTTTCTGAGTTTTATTTTCCTCCTTCCTTAGTACGCTCAATTCCAGTAAGAAACTCAATAATTAGAACTGTGTATTAGAACTATAATTTGGGAGGGAGAGGGGGTAACACTACAAATTTCTGTCCAATAATGCCCTACGATATTACATTTATTAACAGGCAACAGTTCCCATCCTGACAATTTACAGTGCAAGTTCCAAGAAAGTTTCTTTATGCAGTGTAGCATTACTTTTACATTCTTTAAATATGAAGCTGATATTTAAATAGCAAATTGTAGGTAACATCTCCAGAGCCAGCTGAATTTTGTAGCTGCTCGGCTCTCATTCTGGGATAGAATGGCTACAAATACTGCATGGGGGCAGGAAACAAATTTTGCAAGCAGTGGAGTCACCATGACAAAAAATAATTTGTTTTTATTTTAGATTCAGATTTCATTACTGCACTCAAACTACTACAACTGGGCTTTGAGTTATTATACAATCCAAACTGTTTCAATCAGAAACTCTAAGACTCAGTGTGCAATGATTATTATTAATAATAATTAGCTCCTTGGTTTCTTGATAGAAAAAGGCTATCAACAAGCATTTGTTTAACCACAACAAAAGTATAATTAGCTTATCCCACTTAGTAAATCTGTATGCATGCCAACTCATACCAAACTGCTACTTTTACAAAAAATTGCAATAATACAGATCATTTTTCCAGTCCTTTTTGCACAAAATTTATTTACAATGTATACATAAATGCTCCATGATGGGACTATGGAAAAAAAAATGCACACATGACCGATGTCTTGCCCAGAAAGAAAGTCAACATATTAAAAATAAATCTTCAGTCCATGTTTTGAGCTGCATAAAACAGGAAGTGATGTACAAGGTGGTGGTTGCTGCATGGGGACAAGGATGCTCTGATGTGACAATTAGGCTTCAAATACACTGCCTTTCCGTTTCCATGCTTCCTCCTACCAGTCTCCTTAAGACACTGCCTGCAACAGCTGATTAATCATTGTTGATGACTGCAGTTTTTCCCATCCTTCCCGATTTACATCTGTTCAGGCCAATTCAAATATGGTGAGTAAATGAATTAGACATGCAAATTCATGCCCCAGGCTAGAAAGAGAGAGAGGGAGAGAGAAGGGGAGAAAGGGAGAGAAAGGGAAGAAAGACAGACAGAGGAGGAGAGAGGGGGGAGAGAGAGAGAGTGCGCATGGCTGAAATCCTAGGATAGAAGAAAGATTCTTCTGCCTGACATAGTTATTTTAATGCTCTAAAAATCCTGCAAATAAGCCCTTTCTGTCATTTGCAGGAGAAGTGTAAGGCTTCTTTTTTAATGTAAGGAGGCTTCTGGAGGAAGTGAAGAGCTATGGAAACAACACACATAGTGTGGAAAAATTTCACATTTTTTTTAAAAAATCTATAAGAAACAACGTAATATGGATAACAGTATAATAGCATTTTACAATATTTCACTCTTTGTTCTCTTAATGTCTTATATAGGTATTTAGCATGTCCCCAGAAGTTGACTTCAGTTGGTGTTTTCCTGCTTTTCAGGGTCCCTGTGAAAAACTGGAACGTCCCTTGGTCCAAAGTTGACGCCAAGAACTCCATAGTCATTGCAGAAAGACAATGTTTGAAATCTACCATCGCTGCAGACAACGTGTATTTCCCTTAAGCTACTGAGCATGAATGTCCATCACTTGTCCGCTCACTGCTGGCTCGCCGGTATGAAGCATTGTGGGGCTTGATGCTGACATGGGCATTCCAGGGTGGGGTGGTCCTCCATGCATCATCATCGCTGGGTGGTGAGGGTGTCCAGGAATGTAGGTATGCATGGGGGGGCCATGACGCAGCTGAGCAGGATGGGGGGGCATCTGGGGCGGGGTATAGCTTGGCTGTCCCATATTCATACCCATTGGACTACCCCGAGACACATAATCCCCTGGCATACTTTGCAGCCCTGCAAAGGGAGAGAAAGAGGCGGCGGTGAGTGGTGGGGACTGGCTGCCGACATCGGGCCCCGAAGCTGTTCCACGCGGGCACAGGGAGGCCGGGCTCCAGCCCGAGGCGGGATGCGGAGTCGTGGGCCTGCGAGCGCCGTTGCCTCTGTGGAACTGGGAGTCTGTGTATGGACTCACAGTGATGGCAACAGGAATGGCCCTCAGGTCAAAAAAAACCCCAAGAACATCCTCCCCCTTCCAAATACAGAGTTTTTGGAGATAAAACAGCTTTCTACTTTTATGGTTAGGAACATATGCAATGGAGAGGCTTCTGATCTGGAAGCATGCCAGAGGCAGAGCCAGCCTGAAGATGACTAACGTCACACGGAGGGCTCTCAGGTGGGCTCCACTCCCCATGGCCTTACTCCAGCCACCTGCCTTCGTCTCCCCACTTGTAAAAGCATGCTGGGAATACAAGGCGGAGAATCTGCAGCAGCTAACGAGGGACTTGGGAGGAGCAATGGGTTAAATAGGTGTCAAGGTTTATCAACAGCTATTTATTTAGCTCTTGAGCCTGATCTCTTGGAATCTGTCCCAAGTATTTGTGCCATTCAAATAGATGCAATACAGCAGGGACATACATCACTGAACAAAGGCCTCATATGAAGCCGAAATTGATAGGATTACTAAGTACGGTTGCTAAATCAAAATTAAATTTTTAGACACATTAAGAATATATACATAATCAATAACAGTTATCAATTATTTCTTTACCCCCCGATCACCTCTGGCTGCAAAAAAATCAGACGCGCAACTCAGTCAAACCTTTCAGTGGGTTTGGGAGAACAATAAGAAAAAAAATTGGACCTAAAACAATAAAACCTCCTGCTTTCTGTGGGCCTCTGCCTTCTGCTTGGATTGCTGTAGCTGATGGGAACTGACAGGTGTATTGTTTCGGAGAGCTATAAGCTCCATAATCATCAAGGGTGAAAGGCATACGCTATTGCTAAGTAGGTTCAATTGGCTTTAGTTCTAAGTAAGAGCGCGCTGTGAATGCGCCGAACACCTTGGAATCAGGTCTCAAGGCTCTAGCAATGAATAGCTGCTTAATCTAGCCTAAAGGAACAGTTTTGAACTAATGAAAATTGCTTATAAAATATACTGTACTCACAGCTCTTTAATCAAAAAAGATGATAATATTTTTTGTAATAACCTATTAATTTAATTGGTCACGAAGCATAAAATACATCATTTAAATTTAATTGACCCAGAAACTAAGAAACAATATTTAAATTAACTAAGCTAGAAATTTTCATGATGAGGTAATAAGGCTATTGCATTCCCAAGCTCAGAGGAATGTTTTCACAGCTAATTGTTAAAACTTAGTTTTGACTTCGGCTCAGAGAAGACTACTACGAAATATACTTGCCCTGGGTAACTTCAAACCCTGTGTTAATATAGGCTGGGGGCATAACAAAGATGCTGAAATAACTTTTAACTCCAGAAAGAGAGCAAGAGAAACAGATCAGGCACCATTTAAACATGGTATCAAGTGTCTTGGTGTTTCAAACCACTTTACTCTTTAAAAAAACAAAAAAAAAAAAAGGCACCAAAATTTGTATAATGTATTTTCCCCTAGAAAAAGACAGGAGGAAAAAAAAAAACTGGGACAGTTTTTCTAGGCTTTCTTTGCGAGGTCTGCCACTGAAGATTGCATTAATGATCTCTATTTTTGTATACTGAATAAGTCAAATCCATTTGTCACACTGCAAGTGATGGCATACTTAATTTGGATATAGTCAATTAGCCTGGGCTAAGCTCCATAGCCTGCTGCGCACACCTCTATTTTGTATTCTCTCTTTTTCCTTTGCCACACGTAATCCCATTATGACGGACAGACAAAGAGAAATAAACTTGAAAAAAAACTTAAAAAAATCAAAGTTTTGTCCATTGCTTTCCAAAATGCAACTAAGTGAAGCTGCTGGATTTTGCTTGGGTTTTTTTTTCCTACCCCATGAGAAGTCTCTGTTTGGCTTTTTTGGTGTCTTGCAGGTTAGCGGGAGAAATGTAACTCATGCATCAACTGCGGTTAGACAGATTTATGACACTTTGGGGACATGCTCTTTCCTCTCCCTGCGCTGCTGCAGACCGCTTACATTTTGCAAATCAGTCTGTTGCCAAGACGACGGGCTCCCCCACCTCCCTGGCTGCTCCTTGTTTTGTCATGTGCTTGGGGATGGATAATAGCATCAATGTATGGCGGCGTCGATGTACGGCAGCGTCAATGTACGGCGCGCGCGCGCACGGGGGGTTTGGGAGCTTGGAAAGCTGGAGCTGAACCAGAGGGAGAGAAAACCCAAAGGAGCCCAGGCGTAGGATGGATGGATGGAAAGGAAGGAACAAGCATGAGGCTATGGGCAGGGAGAACATAGGGAAACGCAAGAAGACAAATATCCCTCGGACAAAGTGAGAACAAAGACCTCGTTTGTACTTACTTCCCCCTGGCTTTGCCATTGGTTACCTAGGTGAAGGTTACATGTAGTGCCACTGCCCCTCCATGCCCATATTCATGCCCATTCCACTCATAGGTCCTAGAGGGAGATAAAAATCCAAGAAGATGCCAGAAAATGAGCAAAGTCAACAGATAGTGCCAAAAGCCCCTTTCCAAAACACAGCACGGCAGAGGGTCCAGGACCGCTCGAGCAAGGAGATGCCTGGTTTCCCTCGGTGGTGTGGAAGGCAGGCAGAAGACAGGTAGGCAAGGCAGGCAGCTGGGACGGCGGCAGAGGGTGGAGGTGTGTTTACCTGCGGTGGCGCGACCGAGGCTGCCCGTAGGTGGGCGACGCTGTCCCCGGGGCTTACCTGGCGCTCGGATGCCCATGTGCTGCTGGCCGTCCATCACGAAACCTCCCATTGGCTGCCCATCGGGGTTATAGGGTGTTCCTTGACTTACTGGAAAGGTGCAGAACATTTCTTTTTAGCCACGGCTAATAGGGTCACCTCTTCCCACAGCATCATGACACAACCTCCCCCCCTCACCCACAGACTATCGATGCTGGCTCTAAAAAGAGGCAAAAACATCTACTGAGCTAATTTAGTGGCTGGACTAACAAGCATACTTAGTTTTAGCTTAATTTCCTTCTGCAAGTTTGGAAACGAAGTTAGCAAACTGAAATCTTGAGACATGAGGAGCCCCAGCTCCAGCTGCTGCCGCTGCTGACGTCAATGCAAAAACCTGCATAGGAGCCGGATTTTATGGCTGGAATAGTCACACTGAAATCTCAGTGTGTTAAATTACGCCCTTGTGCCTTCAAAGGGCAGGACCTGAACACATCCATGCCAGATATTTACGTCTAATGACAAATAATCGAATGTACTTGAAGAGGAAGTGTGGCCCAAAGGCATCTTGGACAACGATGGATTTGGAGAGTTTGGCAGTGAGACTCGGAAAACAAAACCAAATGGGAGTAACGGGCTATGATAATCCTTGATGGTAAATACCCTCAGAGAGCTGCGAGCCAAGACCCCAAATAGAACCGATATGTGAAAACTTAGGGTCTTTTAAAAAAATAGAAATAAATACCCCCAAAGTAAACAGCAAATGCTCAGCAATCCCAAAAAAAGAGCCAAGGGACAAAAGGACCGTGTACAAGCACCACTACCTGAACTGGAGGTTTTCATGTACACTAAAAGCCGGCTTCAGAAGTAAGCTGGCTTGGGTTATTAAAGCACATAAAGCTCTACCTCATTGAATGTCTTTGAACTTTACTGAGTCCCACAAGTGATTCTGACCCCTTTGCCCTTTTGACAGGTAATAAAGTTTACAGCAATTCCACACCAAGCCATGCACCAGGGAGTGGTCACAGGAGCAGAAAGAGCTGGGAAGGAAAACTCCAAGCAACTACAAAAAAATATAAGAATAATTGGGATCATGTACAGAAAGTCTGGTCACAGAGCGAATAATTTTAGTTTCCCTTTTTGAATTTTCAATGTATTTTTTTTCCAAAATGATTAGAGTCATAATGAAAGAAAGCTGGTTGTATTAATTGCCAGTCACTCCTGGCAATCATTTACCAGGTACTGGACCTCCTGGTGAATGGCTTGAGGATGGTTTTCCCCTGTGTGACTTGAATACAGTTACTATTGGGGACTTGCCTGCTCGATTGGACTGGTCTATCATGGGCTGAACTATCCTTCTTCTAGCATTAATAAACCTGCAAGAAAAAAGAGGAAAGCAAATGGTTAGGGAAGGGATGTCTTCCACCCATCCCCAAGCCCTCTCGCCCTACTGTGGCGCTCTCCATCAGGCTGCATGGGGATGCAAATACTGCTAAACCTCTAACCCTGATGACCTTTGAGAGCACGAGCTTGGGGTTTCCAAGCTGATTTATGTTTGCCTGCTTTTTAGCACAGTCGGACACTTCCATTTCATCTTTTCATGGGGGAATTAGCCGAGTTTTCAGGAAACAATGCCAGCAACGCTCTTCTCAATACAGAATGGGGCACCAAAAAAACAAAAACGTGTGAAGCTGGCGAGATGCTCGTGAGGGCATCTGCTACCTCCCCCCTCATTAGTGTCATTTCTGCCTTATGTCCTCTGACTTCTTTTTCCAATTTTTTTCTTTATCAAAACCTGCCCCTACCTCTTGCAAACCTAATTCCCTTTTAATGCCCACTATTAAGATAATGAACTGTGATGGCAGAACCCCATCAAATGAGGGAACGTCTGGACTTTTATCACCGCTAAGTCACACTGCTGGGGACTTCAGAGCCATGCATTCCTCCTAGCCATTTCTTGGTGGGCTTTCTCCCCCCTCCCTCTCTTTATGCAAAGTCTGAGGGGGTCAAGGCGAGGTCATAGCTTTACAGTAATTGAATTTATAATCCTGTTTTCTCCAGCTAGGCCTGACCATTTACAGCAAACATCTTGTTAAACTGTAATTACTGGACTACTGAAAATTCCCCCCAAACAATGAAAAGAAGATCTTTGGAAAAAATAAAAAAAAGGAGGTAGAGTAATTTTTAAAAATAGCTATCTGCAGCCCGACTCTTTGTGTTTCTGTAGCTCTTTGCCTCAGTTAGTCCTGCGATGCTTATTTGGAAATATTCAAAATAATTTGGAGCAAAACAGAAGAAGGAGAGAGATCACAAGTACCCTGGTCTCTCCACGGTGATGAAATCAGGAGGCTGGAAACCATGGCTGGGAACCTGTCTGAATGAAGACCATTTGAAGAATCTCTCTGGAGGTTTCACTCAGCAGAAAGTTTACTTAAAATCCATTTGGAAAAAATCTCCATTGAGACTTAGTCACGGCAAAGCTGCGTAACCAGACTTTGCGCTCTTTGTGAGAGAGAAAAAGAATAATAAAAATACGTGTGCCACAACATTCACTAGTAAAGGAAGAAGTGTGAGTGTGGGCTAAACCACAGTACACTGGTAAAATGGGATAGGAAAGTCCACAAAGGAATACTTGCTGCTTGTTTTCACTGCCTTTGCTTGGGGTGGCTTAGCAGGAGCTCTCCTACCACAGAGATAAAGCCACCAGGATCTTTCCACGGGAATCAGCTCTGCCCACCCATTCGCCTACACCAGAGGGAAGAAGAATAGCAAACCACTGCCCCATGCTGTTTCTTTTGCCCTCATCAAAGACCAGCACAGTGACTTCAGACTCCTCCTATCTCCCATTCCCCACTGACACCCATTACCCAAACTCCTGCAAAAATTCATCAAGATGTTGAGTCTTCATCAAACCTGTCTTGAGGAAATGGGCTCAAAGGCATCAAACCCGGGTGCCAGTCTGGAAACTTTACACCTGAACTAGGTCATGTTTTGTCAGCAACAGTATTGGATCAATTTTTCTACACATTTCCAATAAACACCCCCTCTTGACTCCAGCAAACAGTGTTGCAAATCAGTTTATCATTATCTTGTACAAACCATGAAAATTAGAATCATGTGAGCAGAAGGTTAGACTAATTCTCCTTTCTCATTATAAGCACAGGTGTAGCACAAACACCACGTGAAATAAGCAATTAAAAAAAAACCTGCTTTTTTTCCCCCATTAGCTGCCTTAGCTCCATGACCAATTAGAAAATTGTTTAATATCTGTAATTTGCATTTGCAGAAAGCAATTTTCACAGTAACTCTTCGAAGTAAAACAACACCACAAAAGCCTAGTGCCTCAGTCATTTATTTTTGTGAGTCTGGCAAGGCTTTTGCTGTGTTTACTCCATCCTTCTGCCTCACTGCTAGGACCTGGTAGTGTGGCAGGAGGAGAGGGGTAGCTGTCAGAGTGACTGGTCACCGAAATAACTTTTCCCCAAATAAATTCTGAGCAACATTAAGCATGTACAACCTCAACTACATGACTTTTTCTTCCTTTTCCTCCAAACTACAAGTGCTTTTAAGAGGGGGCTGGGGGGTCTCAATAAACTGTACTATACATAGTATCATGCATATACTAATATATTAGAATAAACTATACATCTAGAGTTTACCAATAATTATGCACAAGATGTGCCTGTGGTAAAACATAATCTCACCTGTTTGCCCCATGCTATCATTTGGGATATCTGCTTTAAGAACATTTTACACATAGGTAGTTAGCAGTTATCTTCTTCCTACGCATTCGTGTAAGTATTTTCTATAAGTAGCAATTCTGCCAAACAGCTCAATGTTTGGATGTCTTTGGGGGGAATTCAGACACAAGAACATTTTCCTTCTGGGCAAAGTAATAAAATGACATTCTCGCTCCTCCCACTAGAAGTCAAATAGAGGTCAGCTCCCCATCCTTGTATCTGTTTAAATAAACTGGTCCAGCTGTTTGTTTCCAGGATGCCCTTTAACCTTCTGTCCCATCCTCCCCGCCTTTGTAACACAACGCTTTACTTTGCATTATAGTAGACTCCAAACCACTATGCATTAAAAAAAAAAAAAAGAAAAAAAAAAAAGAAAGTATTCACTTTCAAGTTTCTTCCTGCATCCCAAACCTGGAATTCGTAAGAACCTATCAGGTTAAAACAATTAATGTAGCTTGCCTTGAGAGAGCACAATGCAGTGCTGTGATGTTTATAAATCACATTTGAGAACTCTTAGCAAGCAAAACTGTGAATTAGCTGTTGCTGCAGAAATATACGAGCATGTGGTTAATTTCTTCATACTCTCAGTTTTTTTCTTTGAGAGAAGGGCCAAGATCTTTTGATCACTCTTTGAATTTCCAAAGTGCCAGGCTGATTTGAACATCAGCAAAACCGACGGAACAGAACAGCTAACAGGAAAAATCTTGCTTCCCCTTTTTCCAAATGCTCATATTCACCTATCTTAAGAGAAAGAAACTCTAAATCACTCTAATCTTTAAAAATTCAGAGAAATCAGGACCTAAAAAAAGAAATTTGCATACCAACTACTACTGAAATGGAATATTATCAAAATACAATTTAGCATAAAACTTAAGACAGATGTTTAACCCTATTCTTGTGAGTAAAGACCCAATAGGGCTCAAAGGCTTGCATAACGTATTTTTCCTCACACCAGTGCTCTATGTCGTCGTACCTTTGTTCTGATGAGGAAGGGTTTTTTTTGGTTTGAGTTTTTTGCCTCAAAAGAGTGGGATCAACAGAGGCACAACAACATAATATCCCTCAGTGTACACGTTGCCCTCAGCAAAGTGATGCCTTGGGCTGGGTTTTTTTTTTTTCCTTCCTCCTTTTTTTTTTTTGTTTTGTAAGGGAAAGGATCTGGCATGGAGAAAATATTTGAACAGTTGGGCAAACACAGAAGTTTGAAGTATTTTCTATTTTTTTTCTAGTTAACTTTTCCT
This sequence comes from Machaerirhynchus nigripectus, assembly GCA_013397975.1. Taxonomy (NCBI): domain Eukaryota; kingdom Metazoa; phylum Chordata; class Aves; order Passeriformes; family Dicruridae; genus Machaerirhynchus; species Machaerirhynchus nigripectus. The sequence goes on from VZRQ01011092.1 coordinate 632,510, forward strand.
TGTTCTTTTCGGACACATGGGATTGCACTTTCTGCCATGTCCCAAAAAGCAAGAAAAACCCAGCAATTCCACCTGCATAACCCTAAAGAGGAGGAGGAAGCCCTCTTTTCTCCCATTTGCATTTTACTAGGATGTTTTCTCTTAGGCTTCTCGCCTGAGGTCTGTCCCCAGAGGTCACGGGCAGACTCCCCAGTTGGTGCATCGCTGGTCCCACGGGTGAGCTGCAGCCCCAGCCCCGGGGATGCAGCAATCTGCCTCTGCACTCTGACCTTCAGCTTGGCCGCCCTCGCTGCCACGCACAAGTTTTGTTTCTTCTCAGCAAGAGGCTGCATGGCTGGTGATGACAAAAGACTTATTTTAGTTGGAAATTGGCTACAATAATAGCAGCCAGAGAGCAAGGATTTTCAGAGGGTCACCAAACCCTCCGAAAGGCACAGCTCGCTAAGGCTCAGGTTACAGCCCAAGTGACATTTTCCGCACAGATCTGTTCTTTCTCCCTTCCCCTTGTATTTCACTTCTGGTGAGTGAATAAAACAAGACCTTCCTCTGCTGTCACGAATTTCCAAAGTCACCTTTGCTCAAGAATCGACAGAGCGATTGTGGGGACTTCCAATTTGCAGTCTTTGAATGAAATTTTCCAGGACCAGCTGTCTGAAAGGACAGCTTCGCGGTCTATTGAATTTTTCTCTGCCCCCCAGCCCTCCGAAATGAGGAGAGTTTCACACCATTACTGACTTCTGCTACTCGGAGTCACAGGCTGCTCCCTCTCAATACTGTCCCAAAGCGCTGCACACCAGAAATCTGTGTCTCACTAGCAGAGCCAAGAAATTCCCGAAAATCTCTCTGCCTCATTTTCTCCTTGAGCTCCTCCTAGCAAACCAGGCGTAAGAAGAATGAGAAAGCCCACATTACCTACAAACCCCAGTGCTAAAACCTCTCATGCCCCTCTGAAAAAAACAGTATCCCTCTTGACAACAAACAAATCATCATTTTTATAACAGATGCCAAAGTAAACTCAGCACTTCAAACTGGCAAATAATTCACTTGTAAAACCAGTTGCACTCTTTTCTGCATAGTGGGATCCTTCATTTATACAGCAGCAAAACAACATTCTCTATTCAGCACTTAATTCCTCAATGCTTAACAGGTTTATCTCTAATAAAACCAATTTAAATGGAAAGTGTGCTATAAACCAACACTATTACATTTCAGTAACTGCTTTATTCCTTATTTTAACATATTTTCATTTTTTTCGCTGTGTTTGTTTTCCAGAGATTTTTAAGAGTCAGTTAAAGAAAAGAAAAAAAACATACCACCACAAAAATTATTTCACCGAATACTTTCAAATGTTTTAAAAACAGCCTTGAAAATAGCAAGCTGCCTCTGTAATTATGAACAGAAAAAATAACTGCAGACTTTCAAATGGTAATCACATTTCCCCATCCCTAAAATGAGAAATAAATGTTAAAAGAGTGCTTACTGCTGTTATTAGAAAGTTCTGATCCTGAAGTCAGTTAGTGAGCTTAATGACCCGTAACTACCAGTCATTAGCAATCCATGCTCTCTGTACTCCCTTTATTTGTAAAGAAAAAAAAAAATCCAAGACACTCAAGAAACTTCGTTCAGTTTCAAGTCAAACCTTATGAAATCATGTTTGGCAACTTTTCTTGGTTTCTCCTCCTCCGAACCAAAGACAGTTCAGGACTGCAATACATCATTTACAACACTAAATGGAGGTAGGGAGGGAAGAGAGTACAAGGGCTGCTAACCGCCCACTCCAGACACGTAACATTGGAATACACTCCAAACGCAGAGAGCCCATCCATCAGGAGCATCAGAAAGGTCTCCTGCAAGCTCTCTTCTTCCTCCCTCCTCAGCTGGCACAGCACCAGTGCCAGGGACTGTACACAGGGTTGAGGGGTGTCGCAAGACAATATTGGAGAGTGAATTAAATAAAATACTATGCAAAAACTAGTGATGAAAAACCACTAATTAGCTGACAAATTTGATGTAAAGCACTAATGAAAGCCATGTGTGGTTCTGCAATTTAGTTTTAAAAATAGCCTCTGACTTCAAGCATTACTATGTGACCCCACCAATGGATTCATGTTGTGCATTCAGAAAAGTTGCTTTCAAGCAGGAGAGTGCTATCGAATCTCTCCCCAAGCCAAGTCTGCTAATGCAGCGAGCATATCAAGGGCAAAAATAGAAAGCAGAGAGATGAGATCAGGTATGTGCTCCTTGGAAGAGAGCTGGCTATGCCCTACATTTTGGCTGGCCCAGCACGCACCAGCTCTACCTTTGGCCACCTCCTCTTCTCCCCAGCCCTTCAGCTTGGGAGCCTTCCCCTCTTGCTCCGTATCACGCTTCCTTCTCAAAGCACTGCTAGACACATCCTGCATCCAAATAAAAAAGGCTGTATTTTGGGGAGCACCATCCCATGATAGGATCATAGAATCCTAGAATGGTTTGAGTTGGAAGGTTCCTTGAAGAACCTTCCATCTAGTTCTAACCCCCCTGCTGTGGGCAGGGACACCTTGCACTAGACCATGGTGCTCCAAGCCCCATCTAAGCTGGTCTTGAACACTTTCAGGGATGGGGCATTCACAGCTTCCCTGGGCAACTGTTAGAGTGCCTCACCTCCCTCACAGGGAAGAATTTCTTCCTAATTTCTAATCTAACCCTATCCTTTTTCAATTTAAAGCCAACCCCCTTGTCCTATCAGTACCAGCCCCATGGGACAAAATGCAGATGTAGTGACTGCCTTGGGGTGGCAGTGAGCCTGGTGGTGGCCTGTCCTCTGGACACAGAAGGGATGGTTGGTGGCTTTCTATTGAGCTGGGACCCACAAGCTCCTGGTTCTGCTTCTCCCTTGGTCCAAATGTTCCCTTAGCTCCATCTCTCCACAGGGCTCATGGCTGTGGCTGCTTGATGAGTCTTTCTAGAAGAAAGCTGGGTAGCAACCAATTCTAGTCTTGCAAAATTTTGCCTGTTCCTCAGAAGGATGGAGCTAAAGCCTATTTCTATTTATTTGGCAGGTTCCGAATGCAAATTATGCAAGGGACTTGCTGGGGACGAGTGAAGTGCCACTGTGCCTGGGGAAGGGCTCCCTGGAGAAATGCCTCCCTGTTCTGCCCATCTCCTGTGCTCTTCTACATCACAGGTGGGCTGCTGTTGGCCTTTCTGGTATGCTCTCCTTCTTCTCCTCCTCCCCTCCCATCCACATACTCCCCTTTAAAGAGCTTAGCTAACATGGAACATTTCCAGTGAAAATCCTGATCCAGTATCCAGGCGTCTCCCTGACGATGCCAGGGAGTCAGAGCAGTGTTGCAGGTCTTGGCTGCACTGGGGAGAACTCTCAGCAACCTCATTCCCTGACACCACAATTCCCTCTGGGTGCAAAGCAGATGTTAACTCGCCCTCAGCAGCCAGATGATGTAAGGGGAAATCTTTACATGGCAAAGCGCCAGCGGAGCTGACCTCCCGTCTCTTCCCTGCTCCTAAATCCCAGCGCAGCTGTACTTTGCTGATCTCCATGTGCCACAATTAGCCTTTAAGGAATATGGCAAGGATTCATGTAGTAGAGCAGCACTAAGGCTGTTCTAACTCCTGCCTGGGACAGCACGGGCCCCCACAAAGCACTGTGGTTGGGTACACAACATGCTAGCAGACAAAACCTTGCCTCCCACAAAAACATTTGTAACAGAGGGTGTGCAGGCTCTCTGAGAGCTTTGAGAGCAGCCCAGGCTGAGGATGCACATCTCCCAGCTCAGTGTTTTCGCACAGCTCTGAGAAGGGTTTGAACACCAACTTCCCATCTGATCCTTCAGGAGAGCTTCTCTGGACTCTGTAACTTGGGTCCTGATCTGGTGCATGCCAGCAGTGCAACCCAGCAGCTTTTCTTCAGCAGATCACGTCAAACCAACAACCCAAGCCCCATCTGATGGCAGGGATTAAGCTGGGAATGGGTAGAGCTGATGAAAAATTCTGGCTATTACTTTGAAAATACTCCTCCTTATTTCAGCAATTTAATGTCCTCTATCTACTCAGCATAACCTCTTTTTTAGGGGAATGTAAAGCTTGTGAGAAGTGCCTGCATGATCTCTGAGCCTCCATAAATCAAATTGTGAGCCTTGTCCAGTTTCTTCTCTGTTCCCTCCTGCCCCACCCCACATACAGTGTGGGAGTTGGAAGCTGTGCCTTGTCCTCCAGCCCAAGCAAAAGAAGAGGGGCTGCTCCCACATCTGGCTGCTGGTTTTAATATGTTCCCACTCACTGAAGGGGGTGAGAAATGACCTGGCTTTACTCCTGAATGAATCCCTTCATCCTCCTCATCTCCAAAAGGCAATGAAGGAGTATGGAGTAACTCCACACCCAGTCACCCCACACCAGCTCCTGCAGCCTGCAAGAAAAGGAGAAGCAAGCCCAGGGTGGCCAAACCAAAACCCTTGACAAGCATCTTTGGGAGAAAACACTCTCAGGGCCCCCATAGAAAAAAATATACTGAAGTCCTATATGGGACCTGTGTCTTGCACATGAAATAGGCTTTGACATCATTCTGGTCTATGCCCTGAGACACTGGTTTGGGGTGTTGAGGGAAGCTTTATTCCTGTGGTTGTGTCTTCCTCACCACAATCAAGACAACAAATACAGGCACATTGATGTATTTTTTGTGATGTGGGCACCTGAAAAACTGGTTTGAATTCTTTTTTCCTTCTTTTTTTCTCTCCCCAGAAACCACAAAAGTTACAACTCTGAGTCACAGCCAACCTGAAAAACAACCCCACACTTCTGAACAAACCCTCCATGCCCCAAGACATCCCACTTCAAAACATTGTTTTCTAACCACTACTAATAGCCTACTTTGTAATCTACTTTATCTAAACATAATTTCCCATTAAGTGAAGTGATTCATTTTGCTTATAATCCTACTACTGACAGCGTCATATTCAGGGCAGAAGAAAAGACACCCTCAGAAAACAACACCAACAAAAGACACACAGGGAAGTCAGAGGAATGTCAAAGATTAAAAGCATTTGTGAGACCATGGGACAGAGCAAGCTTAGGGATCAGCCCCCAGATGGTACAAACCACCTTTATAACCCAGGTGGGAAGTCAGACATCTCTGGGATAAATCTGAATTCAAAAAGAACTATTGGTATTGAGCTTTATCCTTAGCCAAAAAAGACACAAGGACTACAGTGCCTGGACAAGGGAAAAAAAAAACCCCATGAAACTGTTACATGACCTAGATTTCATTGAACAACTGTGGAAGCAATATTTTTTTCAGCATCTGCTGCCATTTCTTTTATTTTTGAAAAGTCAAAGAAAAGGCAGAATCCTGGTTTGTGCTAAGGCTGGTGTAGCCAACAGTGCATCACTTACACCAAAATCATTCCAGGGCAGGCAGGGCAAAACACACACCCTCGAAAACGTGTCCTCACCCTGCCCCTCTGGCTGTGTCTCACTTTTGAGAAGAGAAAATTGATTTAACCAAGAAAAAGGCAACATTTGCCCCATTTTTACTATTTCAGGCTGAGTTTTGAACCAGGCAGTTTGTTTTATGCAGGTGCAGCCTGGAGCAAGCATCTGATTTAAGTGCAAGAGAGGGTCTCTGAGGGCACCTTTCTCCATGTGTTGGTGTTTCAGTTTGTGACGGTTAATCACTCTACACCAATCTCAGCAACTGTTGACACAAAATAGGTGGAGATCAGGTCTGTGCAAGCACAAAATACCAGAAAGGCAAACTATATGTAAACACACTTCAGATAGCTATGACAAAAATAGACCAAAGCCTGACTTGCAAAGCAATGACAAGCCATTACTCTCCTGTCTTTTTTTCTTTTCATATATTGAGGGCATGTAATTTTTTTTTTAATATATACTGAGGATATCTCTTGCACTAAAAAGAAACCAAGACCTGAGAACTGTATCTACAGAGACAATGCAAAGCTCTCCCCTTGCTTCCAAAGCAGCATTTCCACAATATAATAGTGTCCTGAACGGGCATTTTTTTAAAGCCAAACTCTTGTTTTGAGATGGTGCACACCTGAATCTCAGTATTTTTAAAACAGAAGTAGCAAGCAAAGCATTCTGACCCCTACCCTGATCCTGCAGAGCAAAGCTAGAGCAGGAGAGGAGAACAGAACAAGTGGCAAATGTTTGCATGGTGCTATTTCATCTTATTTCCCTGGCACCTGACATCGCATTCGTTACAGAACATTAACAGAACATTAATGCACAGGCTAAAAAAAGTTTGTTGCATACAAGACCACCCCAGAAGGGGGAAAAGAGGTTTTTTCTTGGCTGCATATTAACCTTTCGCTAGTCAGACTATTGGCAGGTAAACTCTGCACTGTGTGATGCTCTGCAGTGGGAACCAAGCTTACGTCCTCTCAAAAAAGCATCTATGTGACTAAAATAATACCAGGTTTTGGGGTTTTTTTTGCTCAGTGCTCAGGGTGCCACTAATTAGTCTGTTAGCTTGGGCAAAATGATTCCACATTTGCTTTTGAAATAAATGCTGTTTTCTTTGCTGGTTTTTCCCGGTCTGAATCCAGGGGCTGTCAGAACAATGGTCAGAAACATCTTTCCTTGTTGCTCCTGAATGGGATGACCCTTCTTTTGGGGCAGTTTGGGGGGTGTGGAAACTGACAACGCTGGACTGACCAAGAAACCCAGGGTCTATTAGGTTTCCATCTTCTCCTCTACTTGAAGTCCTGGAGGCCAATAGGGGCATTTCCCCAAGAAAACTCTTTACTCACCACCTCCGAGCACCTGACCCCTTTGGAAAAACACCCATGCCAAAACTGTACCACTACTCCTTAAACCCACTCACCAAACCCAAACTCTACATGTTTGAAACACTGTGCTGTACTTTTAAATGGCTTTACTGAACTAAAAAAGGAAATTCCAGCCTAAAATCCGGTGATCCGACAGTACCTGATGGCTCTACATTCACAGCTCTTCCCCCTGTAAGCTATTTGCTCAGCTTTTCTAATAATACCTTGACTGCCTGGCAGCTCTCCAGGGCTGTCTAAGGCAATATGCAAGCTAAACATTTTTTCATCTGATTTCAATATTTTCTTATGAGTAACTATACAGGATTTTACCTAGTGAGTATTCCTGATTGCTGTAATTTAAGAACAGAGAAATAGACTACAGATGTAATATTATTATTACAATTGGCATTCAAGGTGAAAGGCATAACAATTAGCTAAGACTTACTGAAAACATAAATGTAAAAATCTGCTTGAAAAATCCAGCACATGGTACGTTTAGAACAGCTAATTTACCGCACACATTCTGAACTGCTCAAACGATGTAACAATTCACCCAGCAAGATACTTTTAAAAATAGTTTTCTGGGTGTTTTGTGGGGGGTTTTCTTGGAGGGGGATGATTTTCATACACTAAACACCTACTGTCTTATTCTCTGGCATATCAAACAATATGTATTTATTAAACCCAAAACATGCATTCTTTCTTATTTCTGTTTTTTTTCTGCTTTTGCATGTATTCCCATTAACAAAACAGGGTTTGAATAACAACTGTATACATATTCTTGAATCACATGGAGAAGAAAAGTAAACTGTCTCTGAAATCTGATGGTTAAGTTCGTATCACTGAAGTTGAGAGGATAATTTGTGAATGTTTTAACATTTACAAGTAAATAAGTACTTGTATTTACTATATCTGATTACTGAGAAAAGTATTTGTTATGTTCTTACACAGATTCAAATTGCATCTTGACCTTTTCTCATTTAATCTGTTTACTGCAACAAAAGCAGTAATAGATACATCTGAAAAGAAGCAGATATTTTATTCACCAAGGACTGAAAATCCCTGTGTGCGATGTGCTCAGCAAACCAAGTATCTTCCCTATTTATTGTAGTCTACATTTTGGTAGGCAGCAGGGGTGAAAATCCAACCCTGCATATAGGACCAGCACCTGCTTTTGCTATGCTCCCTCCCTGCTGGCCTCCTCCCCCACTTACACCCTAAAAATAGTGCTTAAGTGGGACTAAAGTGGTGCACTGGTCATGTGCTGGCCTTTTGCTCAGGGTGAATATCACCCTCCGTGAAGGAATTGAGCAAAGATGATGTCTACACTAAATGCCCAGCCTCAGGAAGGAGCTGTTCCATCCCCTCCAGGTGGCTGGAATGAGGCTAAAAACATGGGAAACACCAGACAACATTATCAGTTGGATTTGGGGGTGTTTGGGTGTGCTTCAGATGCACCAAACCCCTGGCATGCTATGATATAAAAACCACAGCAGGAAAAGAGGGGCCTGGGACTGCTTCCCAAAAGGTGGAGAGCTGTGCAGCCATTCCTCTTTCCCCTGCCCCTTTGTGGAGGGGCAGGCAGGGGCTTTCTGCATCTGCCCCATCTGCATCTGGTCCCATCTGCACCTCTCCATCTGCATCTCCCAGTCCACATTCCCCCATCTGCTCCATCCACAGCCCCACCATCTGCAAGCCAGGCCGAGCAGATGGAAAGGACACCCTTCACAGAGGTGCTCCCCATTCATCGCTGGGTTCTGGGGAGCACTCCCCCGTGAGAAGTGCAGAATCCTCCTGTCCCCACCACGCCACCCTGCCTGCCCATGCCATGGCAAAGCACTTCCTCCCCTGCCCCATGCAACTACTGCAGCAAAGCTCTACCACTAATCTTACCCACAAGAAAAGAAATGGAAGCAGAAGGAAATTTCCTGCTGAAGGAGAGTTGTGAGGGGACTAAAAGAGTAATAAATTATTTCTGTGTGTCTATGCCCTGAGCTGGCAGTGCTACATACAGGAAGGTGGTCAGGTCTTCCTATCCCAAGTCCATCTCTGATTTTCCACACTCATCTTTGGGCTGGTCTTGGAGCTCTTTTGAAATGTATTTCTTAAAAAGTTTCAGTAAAATCCACTTCATCTGACTCCAAGAATAAGATTAAGGAAATTTTTTTATTATATTATTTGATTTTTTTTTTTCAATATGTTTGGTTGGGCTTTATTTCGAGGTTTTTTGCAAGCCTAGGAAATTATACACAAAACTGACATTTAAAGAAGCCAAGAACATATAATCAAGAGCTCAAGAGTTAGGACACCATACTACTAGAGCTGCTTGCAACCTAGTGTTTAATGTACTTCATTACAGTTCAGTTACCAGCTCATGCTACCATTTTCGATAGGGCTCAATGCCTCAAGCATCCCAATGACAATTATGTCTGTTAGGAGAACAGGCCAGGGCATTATAAAACAAAAAAAATCTATTTCTACAGGAAATAAACTTTGACAAGGTTGAATGACTAAGGCAGGAAGAAAAGCAAGCCAGTCCTGGTTCATGCAGCCAAATGCTACACTGGAGAAGAGGATTCAGCTCTGCTGCTTCCTTGGACTGCTTGAGAGCTACTGAGTAAATCATTGAACCCAAACCTTTCACCGTAAGTTACTGATTTCTCACATCTCTCCTCCATTCCCAACACTGGACATTGTCAATGTAAGACACAACGTAAGACACAATGTAAGGCACTCAAAATTTGGAGTTTCCACGAATCATGAAGTTTCAATGATCATTGGACCTTGAATGTGAATAAATTGCTGTAATTTTGAGTTACCTCACAGTCCCAGACCAACCCAAAACTTGTGCCTGGGCTGGACCTGGACCTCTCTGAGCCTCACTTCTTCCCCTGTGAACCAGGACACACTTTTCTTTCTCTTTGCAGGGGAACTGTAAAAATACCATGCAGACCCACAACCTCGTATGCATATATAAGCACGTGGAGGTCAGGGAAGGACTTGGGTATTACAGCAGTAAGTGCCATAGGAAAGCCCAGCAGTAATTATTAATTCCATCTTCAAGCACGGTTTGAATACAGCTAGCTCAACAAACGAAGCACGGAAGAATGAGGGCAAGATAAAATATTGACTAGCTGCTCCAGCATTGTCTGGGCTGTGCCCTAGATAGCACAAGGGTATTTTGAAAAAAAGCAGAATGGAAACACCTAATAAAGGCTGGAGCTTTAAGGATTTGAATTCTCAGTTTTGTTTTTTAGGATCGTTTTAATGCAGTTGGATGCAACACTATTTAGAGAGACAGTCACATACAGACACACACATGTAGAGAGGTTATACAGGCACATTATTCTACAAGTATACAAACATCTATCTGCGCGCACCAAGACTTTTCTAAAACATAAACAACCATCTGACACCTAATGCAGCCCTTGATTAGAATTGCTCTCTCTTCTTCATAGACTACCACCAGTAATTATTTACCATTAGTTCTTAATGGGAAGGGATTCAGCTGGGATGTAGTAAACAAGAAAACTGTATAGATTGTTCAATATAACCTGACTGGCTCTCAGCTGAGGTAAGAAGTGATTGGATCACACCTCCTGGATATTTCAATTCATTGTTTTCATCACCCAGGAAAAGCACCTTATTAACCTGTACCTGACCAGGTCTCTACCATGTCCATATAGGCATCACACAAGTGTCCCTTTTAGTTCATGTTACCGTGCTTGGAACCCTAAACTGCTGTGGGGTTAAACAACTGATATGGCAGAGACCTGAATGGCTCATTTAGACTAATGACATTTGAACTCTGCTATCTTCCTACCTTCCACAGATTTATTTTTATTTCGTAACAGGGTAAGGGCTCCCTCTTCCCACAGGAGAAGCATCAGACTGAGGCAAAAAGATGGTCCTAGAGGGCAGTGCTGGTGATTCAAAGGCGAAGTTGTCATGTGGGGGGGGGAAAAAGGGAAAAAGCCTCTGTGTGGATTATTTCATTACTTCAAAAAAAAAGAAAAAAATAAAACAACCCAAAGAAAAGGGTCATGGTAAAAGGACTGTGGTATTTTGAAAGACATGTGCCCTCCCATGGATATATTTTCTGGTACATCTCACATCATCACCCCATTCCTCTGACTCCTCCACCATCAACAGGGGTTATGTGCATCAGCCTGGGGAGCCCCAACACCAGGGCAGTCCATATGTAAAAATCAACTTTTTTTTTTTGTTCAGGCAGAGAATTGAAGTGTGCAACCAGCACATACTGAAAAGGCATTCAAAATATGACCAAAAAAAATTGTTTAAATGCTTTCAATCTGCAGAAAACAAATGCTCTCTTCACTGACTGGTCTGTGGCAAACTTCTAATTCCAGCCAGAAAATCCAGCATTCCCAGTCTGGGCTAACGACCATGCTACCAGACATGAGTTTATGTTTTTCATGCACATTTCATGTATTCCCACACGCTGTGTTGCTGCCAATAATTTATGACTGATCTGCACCCAGCCTGCCCTTCAGCATTTTATTTAATCTCTGCAACAGTGATTTACAATGACTCATCATTAATACAAAAATGTACATGTGTGTTAACAAGTTTGGAAGAATCTAAGGAGGAAGGCAAATTTTTTTTGTGAGTTGTGGCTGAATGACTTATGAGCCTGCTTAAGAAAGGCAAAACTAACCAGAAATTATATGTTAGCTCTTCCCTGCAGCAAAACATTTAGGTAGGAAGAGTTTCTTCTGCACATTGCCTCAGAAGAAAAGGGATCCAGCAAAAGGTTTGAGAAGGTTGCCCCATAGCCCTCAGAATTTGGGAGGGGTGGAGTAGCTCACTGATCACCTCATGGCTGGGTATTCCCTGTGCAACCTGCACACTCAGCAACAGCTTCACAGTCTCCTTGTCCCTTAGCACCCATTACGAAAAGCAGGGCCTGAATTGCCATATTTTGGCATCTCTGCCCACCACCTGTGATTTAAGAAAGCCCCACTGCCTCTATAGTGTTAAATCCTTGTGCCTCTGGGGAGAGAAGGATAATTGTCTCAATAATTTATACAATTGTAACACTGCAGCAGAATTACTGAACTAGCTCAAGCAGAGGAAGCCTGCCCTACATCCCCAAGACTTCAGTTACAATGTATTTTGACCTCCTTTTTTTTTCCTTGCACGTAAGGAACTTACAAAAACACACCTGATACAAAGCCAAAGTAAAAATTCCTCATTTTCGAGGTGAGATGGGTACTGAAAAACACCCTGGAAAGAAAACTGCAAGAAAACCTTCTGAAAGTCGCTCTGGAGAAATTCCACCAGCTTTAGTTGAATTCATCCTACGTTCACCATCTTGAAAAATTTCTTTTGATGGACCATCCCAAACTGACACATTTGTCCATGTTGAACCCTGTGCTCCCAGACCTCGCAGAAGCAACACACCCTTACTCCACCCCATTGTTAAACAAGACCCTGATGAATATACACAGCTTCTCAGTGGGCCAAAGCACCCATCATTAAACTGAAGGACAACCATATACGTTAGGGTAACACCTGGACGAAGGCTGGGGGACGTAAAGTTGAAGAAAACACTACTTTTTTCTGGCTGAGCCGAAATACTGTGGGTTACACTACCTAATAACACGTAAATGTTATGTTTCGTGCCTTTTACTCCTCCATTTTAAAGTGAGTATGTTGGACGGGTACTTCATATACACTAAGTATTTGGTATTTTCCTTTATTCAGCGTCTTAAAGGGCTTCAAAAAATTGATCTCCCAGGGCTGCTGTGGGGTCACAGAAATTGATAACCCTTACAAGCTATGCTTATGTGAGCCCGCCTGCGTCTCCCAGATAGTGCACTTTGTAAATTAATCCTCCAAAGGCAAATATATTGTAAGTAGCTTGTTATCTCCAAAGTACTAAATTGAAGAATACATGGGATTATATTGACAGAAATTACATTTTCTGTAATGGGGTTTAATATATCTGAAATCTCTCCCATAGGCTCCTACTCTCTCTAAGAGAGGAGGGTTTGTTAATGTAGGTGCAATGGACATCAAGACCAAATTTATTCACTAAAATGGATTAGGCCATGTAATCAGAGCTTCAGTAATATTAATCTCTGACACTTATTGAATGGGAAAAAAAAAAAACAACTTTTGTCTGCAAACTGGCATTCCTCCCCCCTCTTTTCCCCAGCAGGCTTGCTGTTTGCCTTGGCCATTTTCTGGGTATTACTTCAAAGAGGATAAGGTTTCCCATCATAAACACTAATCTAAAAATATTAGGACAATTAATTAGATACACTTAGTTTTACAAGGTATTAGATTGCAATACACTTCAAATATGACACTTGTTCTGGGATAGTGGGAGGAACCCACATTTTGATGCAGTATCAAAGGGTAATAAATCACACTTTTTTTCAAAGAGGTTTGCTGCTGTATGATACTTAAATCACAAGTAATTTTCTCTGGTTGCCTTCACCACACCCTGAACAGTGAGCAACCCAAAACCCACTGCAGAAACAGCACGGATCCTGACTTCTTTCAAATGAATCACTGCTATTAACAGAGCAAAGGCTCCACCAGCCCTTAGCTGGAACAAATAAATATAATTGCTCCACACTGTACTTCAGCACCAAAGAACCAGACTGTCCTCAAAGTTTATTCATAAACTGGATTTTTAAGACAAACTGATAAAGAGATACAAGGATGTCAGTCAAAAAGAAAAACCCCTCTAACTACACTATAAAAATCATGAGAGCAGCCCCAAATAACAGTTTGCTCAGCAGAAATGGGACCAATTGTCCCTTTTTTGCCCCCAATATCTGAACCTCTTCCAAGACCAATGTTCTGCAATGGTTGTGCCTTCCTACTGAAGAACAGACATCCTCAGCCAGACAGAGGACTGGTATCAAACGTGAATACACTGAGATCTGCCCGAATGATGAGAAAATAAAATACAGTAGCAAACCTCATACTTTCTACACCTGAAACCTCTCACCTGGTTGTATCCCTTTTGTATCAATAAACTGTTGGGGAGGGGAACAACAAGGGCAAGGTGTGTCCCCAAAACCACAAAGGAATAGCCAGAGGGTGCCAGTGGCCATATAGAAACACTGAGGAAAATTACTTACCAATTGTTCACTTGAAGTATAGTGAGCCCTGTGTCTTGTGCCAACTGCTTTTTCTGCTCTTCTGAAGGGTAAGGGTGCTATAAGACACCAAAATAAATACAAACATTTAAAACAATGTGGTTTTTTGGCCTGCTTTTTATTTTAAATTTAAAAAAAAACCCCAACAAACCAAAACAGAAGCGTGACATCTATTATTGAAAGGTGAAAATGCTGAGGTGTGTCACTCTTTTATAATTATTAATGGGCTACTACATCACTTAATTAATGGCAGTAAAAGACAAGCCAATTATAAAGATTAGTGAAGTGGAGAAATAACTGCTCAGGATACTGACAGTACCTTGATACTTGAGAAGGATATTTGTTGCATTAGCTAAAAATTTTTTGTACTTGTCTCAAATGACCCATTAGAGTCAAATAATCTATTCTTTTTCTTCTGTTTTTAAAAGAACAACAAAGAATGTGATAAAGCACTTCTCTGTAAAACTAAAACACAGTGATGTTTTCTGAGATAGTGAAGGCAAAACTTGCCAGTGCCCCAAAATAATTTGCAAATAAGATCAGAATCCTGAACATAAACAAATGCCTGTGTTTTGAACCCAGGCCAACGCAAGGTCAACAATCAGCACATTTTTGCCTGACATTAACATAGCTGTGCTGTGCTAATCCTAAGAGACAGAAAATAAATACTCCTTTAATTGAAGATAATGTTATAATTCAATCATAAGTTTCTTGTGAGAACTTGATTTGCTTTCTCAGAAAATTCGCTTCTGCATGAATACAGATTGCTTAATAAATCAACAGCAAAAACCACAACCAAGTCTGAAATGTAGAAATATCATTTCTGTCCTTCCCATCTATGCAAAAATGTCACTGTCCCAAAAGGAAATGGCCAAATACTGCAAATGTAACAGTTTCAAGGAAAAGTCCAGTTCTGAGGATCCAGTTCAGCTCCTAACCTGGATGCCCAAGTCTCAATACATATCTGATTCAGACCTGGACTGGTGCAAGGTGCTTAATAGCATTTCAATAAAGATCATTTGATATAACTGGTTAGCCCTATCCCAACCATTTAGCAGTTGATTGTCACAAAGTTATTTGCTTTTACACATTCATCCTTTTTTTCCCCCCTAAATAGTCCCTTATTCTCTGGATGCATTCTTCAGTGTAATATTGTATGAGGCATAAACTGAAACCTTGTACAGCATAAGAATTTAAAACCTCATAAAATTCCACAATCTTATTTATTTATTATTTAGCAGATTTTATATATTCTTGTAAACAGCATAGTCCTTCTTCTCATGGCTATGTTACATGCAAGTATCACCTCACATAATCAAACAGGGATTTTTGTTGTAACTCCAGCAACTTCTCTTAACTCAATACATCCATTTCAAAGCCCACCACCAAAGCCATCAGCTCCATAAGAGACTTCTTATCTTTTTTCCACCCAAAAATGCTGAGGAATTTTCAATTCTTTTAAAAGTACTTTTCGTGACAGGAAGCCCAGAGATGACCTGCACACCTGTAAACCATCCCTTGTGTTTTCTGTGTGTCCATGAAACAGCTCCAGAATTGCAAGGTGAGAAACAGAGGGAAGGGGGTTTGACTTCTTTTTTTAGGGGTAATTTGCATTTTACACGTGCAAAATATAGCATGTATTTTACCGTCTGCCTTCTACACACATTCATCCACAACAGTCATATTTATGTCCATCTAGCTGAACACAACATCTTGCTTCCTTTCAACAAAAAAATCCCAAACCCTACAGAGACGATTTGTAATATTTTCATCTTTACAGCTTACTTCTCATTTCATTACTTTGCTATCAAGCGAGGACAGAATTATTCTTTTTTTTTTTCTTATTTTGCTTTGCCACCTTACATGTGATCTAATTTTAAGTAATTGAACAAACTGTGTCTAATTTCATGCAGCAAGCAATAATTACTAGACAGCCTCTAGCTATTGGAATTGAGAAGTCTGTCTCCATTAAGCAATTTTCAATTGTTCTGGACATTTTTTTTAAAATAGACAAGACTGGATAAAATTAGCCATCAGAATAATATTGTCACTGTAAAAATAATTGCTTTAAAAGTCCCAAACTACAAATTCCTCAAATCGTGGTATGTGCAAGGTCATCTGACTTTTTTTTTTTTTTCATATCCTAGTACAGCATAAACTTTTAATTTCATGATAAATCTGTAATTGCCATAATCACATGACAGCCTGGGATTTCACACAGCTAATCCCTCTTAGCTAAAGGGTCACAATGCGGCAGGCTTTTTAACTGTGATTCGGTGTGGTTTAAAGTAATCTGAAACACTAAGCAACCTTATTATATAAGCTTTCTGTGGATCATACGAGTTGTTCCTTTGTAGACTAAAAATAAAATAAAATAATAGAAATTACTTGACAAAGAATCAGCGTGCCACAGGCTAGGTTGCTATAAAAACATTCAAAGCCTTGTTGCATTCCCTCCCACAGGGCTTAGAAGGCCTGTGCTACAGGCAAAGGCAGACATCACATTGCAACAGAGAGAAAGGGGGAAACCCTGAGAACTACCATTTTATGAAGAAATAGGACATTCAATCAAAACTGTTGCTGTTGGTCTTTATTCCACCTGTGCAAGAATGACCAGTGTCTTCTGAAAATTTTCTAGTGGCTGTTTGAAGGAATAAAGACAAATGCACATAGATATGGATATATATATTTATTTGTGTGTAGATTGTATTTGTATGAGTATGTATAAAACATATCTTAGTCAAATAGGTAAGTTTAAGGAAGTCTTCTGAGGAGGAAAAAGTTGAATTTGATCCTTATGGGTCCCTTCCAACTTGAGATATTCTATAATTTTACTAAATATATAAATATACATGGAAGAATGATTAAAAATACTGCACTGACTCCAGCTAAGTCCACCTATCACTCTGGATCACTTTGGGATATCAAGGCAAACTGTTCAATAAACAGTGACTTGAGACCTTTACTTTGTTGTGTACATTAGCTCCTACCATTATCTCCTAAAAGCTTAATTATTTGCAAACAATTGATCAAGATGGGAATTGGAGAAAAGAGACACCGGACCACCGGGAGAGCTGCAATGCATTAGGAGAGCAAACAGAATTACCTTTAGGTCTTATAATCAGAATTAATGATTGGGACCGTATGCAGGGCAGCATGAGAAGCTGTAACGCTCATGCTGGACTGTTTTCCATTTGATCTGCATTAACACCTTGAGTGAAAGCCATAAAACGGTGATTACAGATGGGAAGGCTGACCCTCCTTCCCAGAACCAGCCCAGCTTGTGTATACTGGAAGTATGCAGACAGGCTTTCTTGCCAAGGCCAGAGGAAAAGGGCAAATCCAAGGGGAAAAACAAGTAGGAAGCAGGCAGGTTAAAAAAACAAACAAACAAACAAAAAAGGGCATTTAAAGAAATAAGTTTGACAACAACTAAGGGCTCTGAATTTGGCTCTTATATTTTCTGATCTAGCCTGCTGCTGCTATAGAACTATAGAGCAGCATCCACTGAATGATATGAGACCTTGTGCTTTTCCCTTTCCATAAATCTAGCACTGAAATGCGGATTGTTTGGCACCATTAATGTGTTTTTGAGGCTCTGTGGTATTACTTTTAATAATGACTTAGTACAGAAAGTGATTGCTTAATAACACCATCAAAGTCTGCATGCAAATGAAAATTATCCCTGGGGGATTTGCCCAGGGTAATATGAACAGTTAAGGAACATTTGAAAAGGTAAAAATAACTACGCAAAATATGAGTCAGAGCAGTCATTTCAGCAGTAACAAAGAAATCAAAGTGACAGAGAGAAAAATTTAACTTTCCATCATATTTTCTCGTCACTGTTTTATGAATGGTATTTAGCGAGCAGTAGTCTTAATAAAAGCCCATTTTTTAATGCAGCTGAGAGCATTTTTAGCAAAAAGAAACAGTAAGACTTTTTTTTTTAATCACCTTTGACTACAGATGGTGGGTGAAGTCTCCATTAGGTACAGATGGAAAGCATCCAAGGTAGTCTCTTTATGCTACACCTTGTCCAAATGTACTCCTTCCCTCAAATATTCCACCCCAGGCAGCAAATGCTGGATGCCAGGACAGCGACAGACTTTATCTTATCTGTAACCCGGTATTAACAGCACTCCCTCCCCTCCTCCTCTGCCACAGCAGTGCATCATAATGGTGCCAAAAAAATGGGAAAATAATCCTGCCCTTCTCACCCCCCAGATTACTAATTCCTCATGGCACCGAACCGGCTCAACACCAAGGCTGCCAACCAGCCCTACTACAGCACCGAAGCAGAAGCAATCCCCAAGAGAAAGGTTGCATGCTCTGTTAGAAGGAGGCTGTGGCAACCACCCAGCGCTGCCCTTATCGTGGCAGTGCCATCGCTTGGCTGACCGTGCTGGGAGAACCATTTCGGAAGCCTTTTTATCCCCTTCCTCCAGCCCTCTGCCTCCTCCAGAGCTCAGTGTAATGCACCAAGGTGAGAAGACCTTGAGCTAAGCTGCGGTAGGTGATGAAGAGAAATCACCCCCTTAAAATTTATGCTCCAGGAGTGTTTATTAACTGTTTGCTAACATCAAAATAAAAAAGAGAAAAAATCCCAACACTGTGGTTTTCTTGTTTCCGAAGAGAAACCCAGCCTAACTCAGTATCCAGAATAAAGCCCAAGGATCAGCCCTCCAGTGACAAACTGCACATTGACTTTACGCTGAACTCTAAATTCTTGCTTTACCCAAACTTGTCCGGGGTTAGCTAAGGCGGCAGCACAGTCATTTGGGTCTTTCCCCTTCCCCTACGTCCTTCTGGTTCTCATTTGAACTGTTTACATTAATGATCAAGCTGATCTACGAGAAATTACTATTTTTTTAAATATCCATAATGCTTTTCTATTGTCTCTCAGCTTTATGAATTAGTTTTACTGTTGCAGTGAATGCTTTTTTTGTCTCCTGACTGCACATTATCAAAGGGACACTTTGTGCCTTCCATTTGCATTACAAAAGCAGTGCATGGTGTAGTCTAAGAACAGAGCTTGAATTTATAGCAGTTGAGTCCTAGATCCTCACACATTCTGGCCTCCTAAAGAATAACGGGGGTTTCTGCACTCACAAAGTAGCCAAAAAATGGTTGGATCACTATCCATAAAGTCATAAGATTGCAACCTCCTTTTTTCATCCACCACTGGCATGTTGAGAGGGAGCGATAAAGAGAACGTGTGGAGTCCTCTTGCCTATTTTGCAGGCTGCCTGAATAGGTTTATAGACCATCCCTGTGACCTGCTTTATATTCAGGCAAGGCTGTAAAAAGTTGCCAAGTTGAGGTGACCTGGTAGGGAGGGGGGAGAAGAAAAAAATTCAACTCGGAAGCTGCAAACTCGATCATGTTTATCCCATGGGATTGGCTTGCATATTGGAGGAAATACTAAAACACTGAGAAGGAAGTTGTTTTATTAGAAATGCATCTCTGCGGCTGGGAGGGAAAAAAGCCTGTGCAAAGTTTGCACAGCCTTTTCCTTGGCTGAGCGTAGTGAGTCAGCCTGATAATGCTGTTGAAGTGTGAGCTGGCTTTGGCATTTCAAGCTCCTCGATGCTTTTTCAGCGCAGCAAGAAAACATAGTCCATATGACACGGTCATGCTGCAGACAAAGCCAGCCTTTTCCTCTTTCAAAAGAAAATATTTCCTCAACTTATTGTAATAGTTTAATATCCCTGTGGTAAGGGCTTTTTTGTAACATTACTCTTAATAAATCCTGGTGCTGCCAGAGTTATTGAACTGCAAACTATGAACACAAAATCAGCAGATGAGCTTGGTCTTCTAAAGTCAAAAATGCATCAAAATATGCAATGTGACTAGATGCTGCATCGCTGTGACTCGCCTGTATCCCTACAGCGAGGCCAATAAGCTGCTGCTTGGTCTTCTGCATCAGCCCATTCCTGTGAGAGGGGCTCTGAGACACTGCCTAGTGTTGCCCTTACAAAAGAGTTTGCAGGCTGCGTTGGCAACCCTGCCAAAAAATAAAAGGTGAGGAAAGGAGGCAGAATTTGACTCTCCTAAGGCAAATGCAGGGTGTAAAAGACAGAGCCAAAACCCCAGAAATTTTAAAATCTGAACATGTGTTCACAGCCAACCTGATTAAACGGGAGCTGGGGTGGTTTTGCAGGCAGAGGGGTGGAGGAGACATTTCTTTTGTGGGGGTTTACGAGGAGGGAAAAGAGGTACCGACAACAGCGAGCCTTTTAATGAAGTTATACTGGGAAAAAAAAAAGCTTCTTTTTTTCCCATTCGCCCTTTTGTAAATAATTTTCTTGCAAGAGTTGTCTGTGAACAAGTTTTGGCACTCACTAACACAAATATCCTTTCCAAGGCTGATGGAGAGACATGGTATGGCTTGGGATGCGCTGCCAATACTTCTCTGGTGGCCCCATCAAATTACTCATAACGTGAGCTCTCATTAAGGAAAAAAAGTTCAGATCATCCCTTGCACAGGATATTACAGAAGTCAGAAAATGGAAAAACCTTTTAACTCATCTAATCCATCTCCTGGCTGCTACAATATTATTCCTTCCATACCATATAATATTACCCACTGCCTTTTCCAGTTGAGTCTTAGCTAGTCCAAGCAATGGTGCTTCTGCTATTTCCTTTTGGAGACACTCTGATAGACCTCGCTGTTTGGAGTTTACTCTGGCTCCTACTGGTTTGCAGTTCAAGCCGAGTCTATGCAGACACTCCCACACCATACCCGGGTAATTGAGTGGAGCTTTTCCCATGTTAAAACATTCCTTTGGTGCCTGTATGTATCTGCACACAGAAACACACACACACACAGAGCTTGCACATACACATTAGCTTTGCTTAATGCACTTAAGAAGGGATTTATTACTCTAGGATCCAGACTATTTGTGCTAATGTGACACGGGTGATGCGCTTTTGCATCCTCTGCCATTTTTCTTTATTAATGTTATTAATCATTGTTTTTCTTTCACAGCCTAAAACTAATCAAGGACAGGGAAATTAAAAGAAAAATTGCATTCAAAAGATTAGCAAAATGCTCCTCAATGCAGCACACAGCCACAAACTATGAAACACTACAGCCAAGTGACACCAAAGGAACTGAGGAAATGCATCATCTGACTGTAACCGCCTTAGAGCTAAAATTCACATCCTTGAAACCCAGCTTTTCAGTTAAGCCAACATCTTTATCAGGCAGCTGCGAAAAGGCAGGAAGGCAAACCCCAGCCTTCCCTAGGTGAGCAGCTTTTGGGAAGGAAGGAAAAATATCACCGGCACGCCAAAGGAAATCCTGACTACCTGATAACTCCGTAAAAGCACTGCTGTTGTTTTTAGAGCCAGCCTAAGATAGATTAGCCCAGGTAAATATCTCCCAACCAGAAGCCTTTTCTCAGCAATAAGTCACTGTCCTTATCTACCTCAAATGACTTTCTAAACAGGTGGGCTCGGAAATAACTCTACAATCTCTGGGAAATGCCAGTGCCAGCGGTTGTAATCCCGTACAGTTAAGCTGAAAGCTTTTATTTGTGCTTTTTGCTCTTTTTCCCAGGCTGTCTTCAGTACATCAGGAGCCCCCTCTGTAAGTGAGGGATAAAAACACTCCCCTATGCCTCCATCCCCTACTCTACACACCTGTGTGATCAGGTTGATGATGGAGGGTTGATCTGGCTGTATTCAGCCAGATCCCTAATATGAACCTCGGGCTTTTGGATGGAGCAGGAGCTTTAAGCAGGTTTCCCAAGGTGGTAGCACCCTTAGGAGCAGCCACCAAGCAAATTGGGAAGCCAGGAGCTTGGACACTTTTTTTCATGGAGGGACCAAGCCATCATGCAAAGAGAGTTCAAGGCAACCAACACATCGAGGTGCCAATGCTCAACACCAAGATGAGGGGGGTTACATTCTATTTTACATTTTCTATTTGAAAACAAACAAAAAAGAAAACTACTACTGAGGAAGGAAATGAAAAGATAAAGCTGCTATTTCACAATGCTGCTTTGTTGGCATGCAAAGTCCTTGAACAGATGCCCTGTCCACCATTAAATATTCACAACATATCCTTGTAAAAGAATAAAAACCACTCAACTTATAAGCAAAACCACAATGTGTTCTTCATGAAAACAAAAACAAAACAAAAAAAAAACATTAAAAAAAGAGAAAAAAGCATTCAAAGATCTGGGAAGAAAAGAAAAGAAATGAGGAGTGAAAAGAAAAAAAAAAAAGAAGCCAGGAAAACACCGCTGTTTTCTGAAGAAGCAGAGACTCCTGGAAGTAGTGCACATTCTCCAGCGTTAATTTTCCCACTTAAATTACAGTGATGCTGTAGCCTCATCTCATTAGAGATCATTGTCCCCAGTAGACAGTTGTGTTTATGGGGGATTCTTGCTGTTCCACACCTGCTGCTCAGGTTGCTACGTGATAAAGCCTGCATACAAACAGCAGTCTTGAGGTTGCTGGACTGCAACTGATGAGCCCAGGCTAATTCAGGGGTGATTATGTAGTTTACTGGACCACTAAACCTCTTTAAGCTTGTAATTACTGCCTATTTGAGTAAAGAACATTGAAAAGCAATTCACTGCATCATGCCTGCCACAGCTGGAAGCAGGCTGCCAGCAGTCTGCGGGGACATTAAAATCTACAGGGACTGGGATTCGAGCACAGCTCGTAGGCACTGACGGCGGCGGAGCCAAGTGCGTTCACATTCCAGCTCACCTTTTCTGACCAGGCGTGCTATTAAAGGTGCAATGAAAACTATAGAAAAGCAATAAAGATGACAAATAACGGGACGTAATTGAAAGAACTGCATTTTAATGACTCTCCCCCTCTTCCCTCTCCCCTTATATTGGCTAAAAAAAATTAAGCCTTTTTGTCATGACAAGAGAAGGGAAAGAAAAGGCCTTTTGCAAAAGGGGAAATGCACTGCATACATGTGTTTCTGTTTTGAAGTTGGGGGTTTTCCTCATGTTTCAAAGCTTTAGAAAGAGCAAGTTTACTTGGAAAGTGAATGCACAGTAAGTCCTTTTACATATTTGGCAGAAACGATAATGCAGAGGCATCTTAATTGCTGAATCTTCATTAAATCCTCCTCACTGAGCCTTCATGAAACCTTCCAAGATTATCCGAGCCCTAAACCACCACTCTGAAAAAGACCTCCACCCCATGCAGCATCACAGCAGTCCTTACTATCAAGACAAGATTGTGGGTTTCTTTTAATAATAAATAAATATCTCTCTGATTCTATTTGCCTTTTGAGTTCTGACCCACTCTAACCCTTCTTTTCAAGTCTGCCCCTGCAGCTCTCAACGAGCAGGAAGCTATTAAAAAGGGCACCTTGGTTTTTTGCATAATTAGCAGGTTTGGGAGCAGGGTCTGGGGGAAGAAGAGCAGATCAAATGGGACCTATGACACAGGCATAAGGGCTGGTAAGAGGGGTTTTTACAAGTGAGTAAACAGAGGTCTGAAGAGGATTGCTCCAGCCGAGCTCGAGAACAGCAGTGGCAAAAACGGAGGGATGTTGCCAGTGCCACCACCGAGTCCCAACACCGCTTGGCATCGCTGGGAGCTCCAACCAGGTGGCAGCGCCTGCCCATGGGGCTCCAGTTGAAGAGCCGGGTCCTTGGAGCCCTCCCATCCTCCAGCCACTCCACAACTATCCCTGCTATTAGACTGCCATGTGTGAGGTCCAGCAATGGGCCTAACGAGCCGCCCGATTAACTAACTGCATGAAATGGGCTTTAAAGCCTCCTAGGACATTTGGAGGTGCAGAATTCATCAGTGTCATTTCCCTGCCCTGCTTATAACTGCCACAGCCGCCTGGGAGAATGGGGTGTGGGAAAAGGCAAAAATAAACAAGGAAAACAAAATAAACTATTGCTATTGATACGATTAACCATGGACTGAAGTAAATTAAGAGATGGGGCCTCTTTCTCTTCTCATCTATTAAATTGCCTTGTTTTAAAAAACATGGACGTGCCATCTGTAGTATTAAGCTCACATGTATCTAGAAAGGGAAAGGGGGAAAAAACCCCCCATGCATGCATGAGCACGCTACTGTGAACAAACATCAGCTTTTAAAGGAAAATGTAAAAGCTTTCAGGAAGTTTATTCTTAAAAAGCATGTAAATTCCCAGTCACAACAATCCTCCAACTAACCCCATCCAAGCTCCAAAGAGCCACAGGCTTGTGTGTTATCTAGCTATCACTCTTATTAATATTCATTAGGCAGGGCTACTTGCATTTTCATAAGCTGCGAAGGTGGCAAAAGAAACAATCAGAATTCTTTAACACACAGGCATTATCAATTCAACATCTGCCAAAGAAGAGTGCATACAGATCTGAGGTTGAAATTCAAATGCAATTTACCTGGGCTAGAGCTGGGCTTCACTTTCCAGCACCCAGCCAGCTATTTCAGGCGCTCTCATTTTATCCATCCCAGCTTTTACCTCCCCGTAAGTTCACTCTCCATTATTTTTACCTTTAAAATGAGAGTCCCTCATAAATTCCCTCCTTCATTCCTTAGGTCTAATGAGTTCTCTTCTGCTAAAATAACCCAAGTTCAGTGCAATCGCATATATGAATAATACAGACAGGTTTTAACTCGGTAAACTTAACTAAGCAATTCTGCTTTCTAGCTAAAGAATTCATTTATCTACACCCATTTAGTGTATGAAATCCCTTTGACTGGCTTCAGGGAGCAGGCCTGTACAGAAATCCACCTTCTGACCAGCCTGGCCTGAAAGTTTAACTCTGAGAGATGAACTGTGAAGCCTCCAAAAGAAAACAACTGCTCTAATTAATTATGTACCCAACTTAGCAAAGAAACAAGTCTGATAATGCTAACCAATTTCAGAATAAAGCAGATACATGTTCCCAGGATGATAATCTATGCACACGAACGTGCACAAAAAAAGGTGTGATTTAGATCTCCTGAGAGTTGGGAAAAGGCATATCACAATTCTCTTCCAAATTGCCAGATTCAACCCTAAATTAACATGTATTTGCCCACAAATTCACTATGTACTTGTTCTCGTCCTTATAAAAACGTCATTAAAAGGCTCGGACCAGGAAATGACTCTTGCGTCTTGGAAACCTTCTTGGTTCTTGAAGATTTCCCCATAAAAAATAACCTTTTCCCCCAAAGTCAATGCAGGTCTCTAGCAATTTCACTTGGATTTCAAAAGTCTCCAAAGACCTAACTGTATGCTCCCTTAGAGAGGGTTGGTGGAACCAAGCTTTGCATTTCAGTGGAAATATTCATGGTGTGAGGCATTCCCCAGGGGCTGGTATTGGCCAACACTTGGGGGACGAGCCCGGAAATGGCAAACCTGTCTTCACCTATGTAACTTTAGATCTGGCACTTAGCTGCACTGAATGTGGCCAAAGCCTGGGCTGCCTAAGGGATTTGTCCTCAGCTTTGTAAGGTGAGACTCTCGGTGGGCATCTTCTACGGGATGATGAATGGATGAGGCCAGGACAGGGGTTTTTGGAAGTGGCTTTCCAAAAATCCCAAGAGTCAGCTACAAGCAGCCAGTGCCCACCCCATCCCCAGCCTGAGCACCCCTTCTTGCCTAGTCTCTTTCAAGGTCTGAGCACATCAAGCACCACACACATGCAGATGCCCTCACAGAAACTACCATAAAAGAGACAATCCACATATTTGGAAGCAAAAGCATCGAGATGGCGTGTTGCTTTCAGCACATTTATGATGCGATGGCCACTAACAATTCACAAGAACAGTAACAAGATATAATCAATTAATCTTTTTAATACCAAGCTCAAAAATCCCCCTCCCTCCTTTCTGAACAAAACTCATTTCTTTTAGAAAGACCTAAATGAAAGTAGTTAAAGACCAAAAAAAATGTCACCACTAACAAGTTACAAAGTACGAAAGAGCAACCAGGCACATTTGATCTTGTTCTATACACAAACCTTTCTAAGATGACTGCTCCAATTAAAAAAAAGGTTGAATTTATCATTTTGATGATAGGATATTATGAACTTCACTATTATATGCATATATTTTGTTTAATGGCTTAGTTTATTTTAATAACAAAGAGAAACTAGATCTTTACAGATGAAAGCTTTTTTCATGGCTTCGGTACAACTGGGATTTTTAAAATCTGTGATGTTAACCAAAATGTGATAATGGATGTTCTCAAGGGCCCTATTTTGCAGCATTTTATACAGAACCAAACTGTACGTGAGACATTACAAACATGATGTTTAGCCCTATTTTAAGAAAGTAGAACTGACTCCAGTGTCAGAGGCCCCTGTAATTGTTTTCCATCTGCTTCTCATGCCTCTGAACTTGTGCAGCAGAGTCTGGCTGTAGAAATTCTGTGACAGAGGCATTAGCTCTCTGAAGATTCATTATGAAATGATATTGAAAGGCACCATTTGTAGGATTTTGGCTGGAAGGGGACAGAAGTGATTGCAATGTAACTACTTTATCCACAGCACCCTGGCCTTGAAAGGTCTGTTGACATGCAGAAGAAGACAGACACAAAAAACATGCTGGAAAAAAAAAGCTAACTCTGCTACCATTTTTACATCATTTACTTCCTAAGATAATCAGAAACACCTCATCAAACTTGATCATGCTCTCAATTCTTCTGAAGAACTTCTCATCTATTCCGCTTCCTTTTACTCTCACGTTAGTAGATTGAAAACAGTTGCTTCAGACGACAGTGGCACCCATGCGTACGCAGCATCAGGGATGCTCTTCTTTAATACGTTTTATACGTGTACATAAATCTTTATGCACCCAGAGGTGTTCGTACACATACAGCGGTCAATGTAGTTTTGCGAACCATGCCCTCCACCCCCAAAAGCAGGGACCCAACCACTGTTTTTGGGAAGGCAGCCCAAGATGGCAGCTCATGATTAATGGCTGTATCATCCCTGGCTCGGTGGCAACAAGGCCCCGGGTCTAATCTGCCAAACATCCCCTTCGTCTGCAGCCGATCAGCAGATGTAAGCACATAGGCCCTGTCAGCTTGACATATCATTCCTACGACAATGTCAACGAGTATTAATGTTCAATTATCTGTCCTAGAAATAACCCTCGCCTTTACGCATTGTGTAACTGGGCGCGTGGCACTGTGGTAATCCGAACGACAAGGGCAGAGATGCCCGCGCTCACCCGCTCACTGTGAGTTAGCTTCCCAACATCGTGATGACATTGCCTTGCGGTAGCGCATGGACGCCTTCCCCCTCCTTCCTCTCCCTGGTTGTGGTTTGCTGGTTTGTTTTTTTTTATGGAAGGCATGTTGCAAAGACCCTGAAGACCTTTCTCCTCCTCTTTGCATGTTGCATGCTGCCCATCAGCACGCCAAGATACGCTTAGAAAAGGTGTATTTTGATTTCACACCCATGCAGAACCATGAGGACTTTTCCTGTTTACTTTCATGGAGAGACAGAAGCTGCCCATCACCTGGCTATCTCTCTTTATGTTCCCTACTTGTGTAGATACGTGTGTGTATATATATATCTATATATCTCATTTACCATCAAACGCAAATGTAAACAGTGTGTTCTTCCAGGGCTGCATCAAGATCAATTCAACCCTCAACTGCAGGGCTGGAGCAATTTGGCCAAATGAAACATTACAGGTTCCTTTTGTTAAAGCAAGTTTAAAGCAAGACCCCCAAAGGAGAGATGATTTGAAGAATAAACTCGAGTTTATTCCTGGAATCTTTTTTTTTTTTACTACTGCTCAAATATTAATATTATTGATCACGCTAAATTCAAATAGAACTCTAGGAGCAAAAGAACTTACCAAATACTTTTTCTTTTAAATCAGAATTAGGGTCAAATTGCCAGTTGCTTGAATAGTCTGTGAGAGAGTTTGCATAATTTCTTTTTTTGTTGTTGTTACTATGGCACAGCTTCCATGAACTAACATTCAAAGGTTATCGGCTCTAAGTTATGCTTGCTAAGTCTTCTTATACAACTCACAATCAGAGGGAGGGAGTGGGAGGAAGCAGTGTGATAACCAGTGCCAGCTTTGAGATAAAGCCCTCCACCTAATCTCTGTTTATTTAGACAACCATCTAACCGCAGCACCGGGCATAAAAACAAACCAGGTGTATGGCTAAGGGAATTTCTCCTCCCTTATCGTGATTGCATTATATTTTTGGGGAAAGGAAAGCAGAGCCTCTTTCTTTTTTAAGATTACTTTGAAAATTTAAATAAGCTCAGAGTTTGAGGTTTTCATGTTTGGATTCGCTTGGCTGGATGGGTTTTTTTGCTTTGTTTTGTAAGAAAGGGAGGTAATGGTAACAAAGCACATTCTATTCCATGCTTTTGTGTTTCTTGAGGTTTTGGAGAGAAAGACTTTACCATATCACATCTACAAAAAAACTTAAAAAATTAAGTTCCCACTTTGAAATATTTCCTGCTGGAGGGGATTCAGGATTTTTGGAATAAATACAAATATCTTGGGATCAAACTGGAGTAAACTGAGCAGTGTTTTAAATGTATTTCACCCTAAGGAGCTGACAGAGTTGGGCACCAGGCACATCTCCGCTGCATCAGTGCTGAAGCTGCTTTTCCAGGGCTGAAGCTGCTTTTCCAGCCCAGGTGCCAAAATAGAAAAGCTGTTACAGGTCAGGCTATGAGAAGCAGTAAGGCGTCTGGCTGAAGGATAGCTGAGCCTCCCTCCAGCTTCAGCAGCAATATTAAACACTGGTGGGGAGTTTGCATGTTGGCTGATGGCTCTATTTCTCCTGCCATATGAGCCCGAAGTTGCCTCCAACATACTGAAACTCGGTTTTCCCCCTTTTTACCCCTCTGATAATTCACCTCACTGTTTACTCAATCATTTTAGGTAGGGGAAGTGATGAATATTGCTGAGTGCCAGTTTTTTTGGTGCAAGATGAATAACCCCAAGGAGTAACTTACACTGAGTCCCAGGCTCCTGTCAGCCCTATAATTGATGATGTTTTCACTGTAAGGGGTGGGGACTGGGACACATTAAGGCTCAATAGGGGAAGTAAATGGAGTGAATTGACTCAGCAACTCTTGCCTTTTACCACAGCTTCTAATAAGGATAAACTGATTACTGCCAAATGTACTTTAACATCACAGGGAGGGGAGGAAAAATAAATCGATCTGCTCAAAGGAAATAAATGCCATACCAGAAGTTTTTTTAGAAGTGAACTTTTATATGCAGAAGCATAGAAGCACATTTTGGCAGTATGCTGCTGCTTCTTTCCGGGTTGCCATTTGCCACTAAACCAGAAATGAATTTGCAGCCTTAGAATGCATCCTAAAGATGAACACAGCAAAATAATCTCTACAAAGCCAACTTATCATTTTTGTAATCTCACTCCCAAATGACTTGGATAACAAAGAGGAGTACAGCAATGCTCACACTGTATTTCAATTGCTGACTTTATGTCAGCATCTTTTTACAGCAACTGAGAGACCGGATGCTCCGCTTCTGCGCCAGGCAGTGGGGAGGGCAAGCAGGCGGCAGCCCAAGTTGCCAGGGGTGACCATGGAGCTGACAACCCCGGGATCCAGCAAAACCCGCCCTGACTGATGGCTTCTGGGTTCCTGCTGACCTTTGATCCCTTCTGGTTTGGTCGGGAACAAAAGAGCCCGTTCACCAGGGCCCCTCACACGTATATCTAATGAAAGCAGCCATTGCCTATATGCTGATTAATGTGTTTGCCTTACAAGCGGCAGGAGGAGGACCACGGCCACCCCGTGCTGCCGTGCAGGTAAGCGCCAGCTTACCTAGCTTGTATGTCACACAAAATAAATCAGGGAAATCCACCACGAGGCACATAAAAATGACTAAAACAGGTAAAGACAATTTTTGTCACTGATGCAAGAAGTTGCTGAGACTGGCAATGGTGCCACGAGCACTATCCCTGCGGACCCAAAAACCTGTGGAGAGTTTCTGTCATTAGAGATTTGATGCTGCTCTGACACCGAGGGCCATCAGCAGCTCAAACACACTGTTGCAAAGATGCTGTCGGCTACGGCAACCATGGAGGATGCTGTCCAACCCTCCGCGGCAACTTTCATCACCACATATTGTCACCATAGCAATGAAGCTGAATGCGGGCAAATGACAAGGGTCTGTCATCACTCAGCCCTGGCCTGACAGCCCTCAGCACCAGTCGCTCTCATCCAGCCTCAATACACAAATAGGTCCTCAGCAGGCCCAAAAGTAATAATCTGCCCCTTCACAATGTCATCGTTTCACTGGCGCTCCCAGTAGCAGTGTGCAGCCCTTATACGCCCTGGGGACGGCTCTGCTTTATTCCCCAGTGAGTTTTCGTGCTTTAGGGAAAAGGAAAAGTAAGAAAAGAGGGAGCCAGAAGGGAGACAGTGATACCCAAACAACAAATATCAGAGACAATCAAGGAACAAAACAAAAACAAAAAACCAACAACAACAACAACAACAACAACAAATCTATTGAACAAATAGAAGTAAAACATGAAAATTAATGTTTGAGAGAAAAACAACAAAACTTCCTACGTAATGGCTTCAGCAAGGAATAGCAGTGGTACTGTGAAAGTCTAAAGCTCCTTTCTAATATTAAACATGGCAGTTGTATATAAAATGCATCCGCTGCTCCCTTCACAGAAACAGGTGTTTGGGGTGAAGTCAGGATAACTGGCAAGGTATGCCGGGCTGTCACCGACAGCAAGCACGGCCAACACACTGCTCTGCCTCCACGCCAACACCAAAATCAGGGTCCCAGATATTTTCACGCTCTTCCTGCCAGAGATGCCACAAAGAGACAATTAACTTGGTCTACTTCCCTGCTGCCTGGGTGGAAGTACAGCAAGAAATGACAGAAATCAGAGATGGCAAACACTATCTCATCTAGAGCTCGTCTGCCTGCTTGGATTAATCATAACATCTCTATTTCAGGAGAATTTCTGCGTGGGGTCAGTTTTTACTCATCCTGCCCATGCAAACTCACCCCTTCCAAGTGCGGCACGTGGGGAAGATGGTGAGAAAGATCCGTCTTGGTGGTTACCTTACTTAGCTCATCTTGACCACGCGCTTTCGATTTTACTTTGTGTTTAGTCATACAGAATACCCCAATTTAACAGTGACCCTATGTTACTGCGCCAGCCCTCTCACCATTTCAAAAGCTGCCTTTTAATGATATTTAATTTAGGCTTGCTTATATGCTACATTTGCTAGTGAACACATTGGCTATGTGGCTCTTATTTAACGCGATCACTGTCCCCCCATAGCGCACAACACGCTCGCCAGTCTGCAGCAGCCCTGGAAAGACAATTCACTGTTCAAACATTTTTTAAACCTGATTTACCGTTCCAGAGAAACAACTCCGCAACTAATCTTCCAGGACAAATGTAATGCCGAAGAGCAACTAAACTGAAACATATAAATTCCATATATACTTAAAAATATCATTGTCTGTAATTTAATATAACAATATTTCTAGGCCTATAACCTTGCACGCAGAGGCAATTTCCCAAGCATTAATACTTAAATGGGTCATATGCACCACATCTGTCATTCTGTCCTGAAGTCTATGAGGCACAACCAAGACTCTGCAAGCCTATTGATTTTTCTAGCATTTGCTTTAATTTACTTAACCATTGAGAAATCCATCAGTACATAAAGGGCAACTGTCCATTACTGCCTCATTTGCAGACATTCTTTCCCCTCTTTTTT
>VZRQ01011092.1:664127-675077 GCA_013397975.1 Machaerirhynchus nigripectus
TGGTAAATATTTCCCTTTAAATTGCTGTGTGTTTACAGTGTAAAAATGAATCCGGAAAGTGCTCACACCTGTTTCTGTTCAGTAACTGCTGCACTGAGGTATATGTAATGTGCTTAAAGATAGAATAAATATCTAGACATTATTACATCTGTGTGCAAAGGGTGGTAAATTAGATCCTAATTACATTAACAGGGATTCTGCCTCCCAGCTTAAATTTTACATGAGCACTCTGTAAAAATCCAAAAGCTCTGCTGTGGTTTCTTTACGAGCTGGTGATTACAGCTACTTCCTATGCGGTCACTAAATATTCTGTTTACAAATAAATGAAGAAGCTTTGAGCCAACTTGCCAGGGTAATAATCCGTGTTTTTTATTTTTTTTCCCCAGCAAACCTTTACCACATAAGCATGGCAACAATCAGAAGCCCTGGCTTCATCTAATTACTCTATCACATAATTTCACAAATTGCCTTTTCACTGGGGAGCCAAGTGCAAAACACGCTCACAGTGGGATTTCAGGCAGCAGCTTTCATTTACTACTCATTTCTTGTTAAATTAAACACAAAAACACCAGTTGTGTGAAAGAAGTCAAAAAGAATGCTTGCAAATGAGCCAGACAAGTGTATCTTATATTTATACCATTTGCACAAAATAGCTCATTGGCAAGCTGGATTTTTAACAGCACCATTAACTTCTTTAACCCTTTTAAGGCCTGGCATGAGGCTGGTAACTGGATCATTCTGACCAAACTCAGCCCAGCAAAACGGCACCAGGCAGCGCATCAGTCTTATTCTTTTGTTCATAACTGGGAAGAGAGGCAGCGTGCCCCGACTCTGCCTCCACGTAAACTCTCTGGCTTACCAGGGGTTAGAGGACAAAATTATTTCCACGAATTTCTGGGTATTACACCCACCTAGTGCAAGGGAGGGAACAGTCCTAGAAATAAATCAAGTGGGATTTGTAAGCACAATTTTGCTTTCATCCAGGACAGCCCTCCAAGGTGTGGGGTACCAGTGAGACCTGGGGGCACAGGGACCTGGAGGACCAGACCCCTGCTAATTATCTGAGAGTTAACAAGGCAGGATTGCAAGCTGCCACCAAGGAACACAAATTATTTTGAAAATAATTGCAGCCAGTGTACCATCGCTGGTGGAAGTGAACCAGAGGTTACACCACTCTAAAATGACATTTTGTACATCAACAAGTACAAAACTAAAACACAACCATTAGTAATTAAAGCTGCTCCTTTTGTACCACCAAAGCCAGTAGGTCAGGTACCATTTTACATCAGAAACCAGCCTTGATGGCTGCAGATTTGCCAACATTATCTACACAGGGAGAAAAAAAAACATTAGCAGCAGCTGTCTGTGTGCTTCGACATTGAAAATCCTATTCATACAGACAGGTGGAGTAATTTAAAAGCCAATGTGGTGCAATTTTGATGCAAGTAATGCCACTGTTTACTAAAATGCCACCATTACTGCTGTTTATGAAAACATTACTAAAATTGCATTTTATTCATAGGAATCCTAAGGTTTGGGTTATTACCAGTTTCAAAATTATTCCGACCCCAACTGCAGCTTACGGCCCTCTGGGGTTTACAACCTGCTGCACTGACAGACCCATGCTCAGGTTTCAGCAGCAAAATCAAGGGTTTATCCTCTTTGCTGTTCCCACACAAGCACAGTGAAGTTCCTGGATCAGCGCAAAATCCACGGCAAATAAGCAGAGTTCTGCCAATGAATCTATTAACTAGCCAGGTTGTCTAATATGGCATTTACCTTTCCAAAAATATAATTAGGAGCTCCAAAAGCTCTGTCAGACATGAATAAGGATGGCCTAGGAGGAAGAGTTTTACTTCAAAGCTGACTTTTCAGCAATCAGCAGAGCAAGGTGCCCAAGGCAAAGCCCCACCATTTTCTTTCTGGGTTAAAAAACAGTTCTTGGAAAACATCTTTATATCATAGTAAAACCAGCCCCTTGGTTTTACTAATGTGACTCAAGTGACCACTTTAGTGTCACTAACGTGACTACCTTGCTTTTTGCATCACTGGAACTGAGGACCCATTGTGAGAATAAGATTTATTTGTTGTTAGGTTTTTTAAAAATTACTTCCAAATGTTTAATGTTGTACAGGTTGGATTACAAAGGGCCAACCAGTAGCCAAGAAAAGAATATTCATGCTATACCTAAAGTCTGAGAAGTATACTCTGGGCAGAAGTTTCTGCTTCATAAAGCTAAAGATGAAGTGGTAAGGCTCCTAGACCTTGCCTTGCCTTATTAAAATGATGGCCCACCACTGAAGTGAAACGAGCACTCTACTAAATACTCTGGGTCTAAATCAGGCAATGATGCAAAAGGCGAGGTAAATTAGATAACTACATATTAACTTAAACTCTTTTCTGCCTACTTACCTTCTCTCTACACATATATTTAGCACTGCTGTAGCTTACAGGGTGAGAAGCTGGAAGTATAATGATGACTCCTCAATAAGATAAGATTGGTTGGACCTGAGGATCTTAAAGGTCTTTTCCAACCTTAACAATTCTATGAATACATGTGTTCCATGAATAACAACTCTATGAATATTGAAAATTGGATTTTCAGCTGAGCATTTTGTTGGAAAGGATGGCATTACCCATGGAAAATTTTAACTTACACCACCAAAAAAAAAAGTTTCCCTTCCAAAGGAAAATCTTTCTCTGGATAATTTTGATGGGCAGAGAGTAAACATAAGTACTCAATATTAGGAATTAGGGCCTCTTGAATATATGCAACAAGAAAAAGCATGTAAGCGGTAACAGTGCAGATTCTGTGTATCTGAAGGTAAATGCAGGAAAAGGGAAACAAAACTTTTTTAAAATGGGTAAAAAAACCAAGTCACTTCTCATGCCTGTCCTGGAGCAACAAACAGACTACAGTCACCACAATATCACTGCTTCAGCTTATCCAGACAAGGGTTAAGTTCACGCAAACAGATGTAGGATACTGTATGCCAGAGCAATGGAATGCATCTTACACAACTTGATGTACCACTTCCAAATGTGACCCTATTTGAAAGGCAGCTTATCTTACACCACAGATTAGCACATCTCATCAGATATGCGCCCAACTGGTTTGGTGCCTCATATTTTGGCACTTTACCTGATCTGATTAAGTCATTTGTTAGCCCACTGGCATGCTGCGAAACTGCTTCAAGAGTTAGATTTCCAACAAAAAATTAACACTGGCACTTAGATACATAAGCATATCTGAGAATCAACATAGGCTCTTTTGTAGCAACCATGTTAGAGGACAAGCTAAATAAACAACTAATAATGAACAACCAAGCCCATTAATTTATCCTCATTTCCTGCTCACTCACTGCTTGCCAAGATACTGTTGCTGCCTTTAATGCACTTCATGTTGCAAACTCTTCGCCACAATATTTCAATGGATACTTCCAGATTTAAAAATTGGTGACCAAACTTTTTCCCCCCCTCTCTGTTCCCCTTCCAAAGGTGATACTTGAATTTTGTATGTCTGCTTTGACTGCAGAAAGACAGTGCACCATGTAATAAATATATTGCCGTGTCTTGACTGGAGGAGGCTAATTTCAAAAATGAAAGTGCACAGGCAAAATATCACAGCTGCAAATACAGAAAGAAAGGAGAGGGTGGAGAAAAAAGCAAAGCATCTACTGCCGACTTAAAAATTCTTATTACTGCAAACATTCTTGCTGGTAAACTCATTTCCAAGAATATTTATGCAAACAAAAGGAGTTCTAGTACAACCAGAGCAAGTGTAATTTAGTATCTGAATTAATGTTTATCATGTTTCAACTTTTCAGTATTCCCTTGCTTCTACTCAGATGTGAAATTCTGCTAGTGTCTAAATACTAATGTGTTTCAGCAGCTTCAAAATAATTCAAATTCTTTAATGTGCTAGTGGCTTCCACAGTGGCACAGTAGTGCCTCCAAGGCAGAAACTGTGGGAAACTGGGAAAAAGGTAGGATAGGCCTTTGGGAATAGACACTCTCTCTCTCTCTCTCTCTCTAAAATCTTGTTGGCTCAGGTTATTGGCTACCTTTTGATTTCAACCAAAATACTTCCCTGGATCACTGCCATTGCCAAGACCTGTGCGGAGCCCCGATGAGATGCTGCATGCCCTGCAGTTTAAGACATGATGGCTGTCTTCAGTAGAAATGGAGCTAAATCACAGATATTAAAAAAACAGATGCTGTAACTACTCCAACTTCTGAATGTGAGAAGAGCCTAAGTAAATAATCTGTTTTCCTTGAACTAACTGACCGAAGCACCCTCTATTTTTCCATTCTGTTCTAAAACCAAAGATTTGTAGGACAGCTCAGCGCTGACAACTTAAATAATCTACAAGACAGTGCAGGAGACATGCTCTTTCCAAGAAATCATGAAACTGGAGCAACAGCAGCATTGCCAAGGGTATCACCCAAAATCCAACAGTTTTCTTCTAAAATGGCAAAATTTCCCTCGTGCTAGAAAATGGACCAATCCTTGGAGGCTGGACAGCAGGTCAAAGCCACAAATTTGAGGCTGATTAATGAAAATGCTGTAGGTTTTAACAGTCACTGTCCTCCATAAAACTCTGTGAGGGCTAAAGGGTTAAGATGTTAATTCAAACCCAGTTACCTAAATCCTTCTTTGTCCTCCTTTCTGGATCTCTCAAGTCAATTTGGACAGAGCCCCAGAATAATTATCTTCTCCCATAATAACATTTCCCATTTTCTGCCATTGGAGATTATTGCCACAGCACCTCCCCCAGCAGAAGGGAGCTGAGGACCCACTTTGTGGGTTACTTGCACCAACCTGTGTTAGATGCTTTTGCTGGATGTTCTGACAGGTCTTCCTGCTGCCAGGAGCACGAAGAGCCCTGGCTCCCACCTTCGCAGTCAAGGGGATGGCGGTGCACGAGTGACTCAAGGCAAGCTAAAAAGCCTGGCTTTTCCCAGGAATTTGGGACAGCTGGCACTGAGAAGTCTTGCAGATGTGGAAGAAAGCTTTTTACAGCTTTGTCCACAATAAAATCAAGTGAAAGAGGAGACTTGCGTATTTGGGATAAAGTGGGGGGACACCCCCAGCCATTCCCAGTCCAGTACATGGAAATCTGACCCCTGTTACGCAGATGAGCTCCAGGAGCCCTCTGGCATTTTGCAGAGCAAGTATCAATTGGTGCAGGATGGAGACTCATTCTAAATTGCACTTTTTTCGGGGGATGGGGAAGGGGCATTATTTTGTTTTAATGCTTCCAAATCTCTCAAGAGGAGAACAAAGAAAACTTGGTTTAGCCAAGTATTTTCCCCTTTCCATGTTTTCAGTACCCTAGTTTTGTAGCCATCTACCCTTTCACTATACTCCTTTCCAAAACCAGACGAGCATCCCACATGGCAGTAGGGGCAGGCAGCCAAATTAACCCCGTCCTTCTCCCAAGGCAAAATCTCATAACTATGGAGGGATGAGAAAAGACATGAAATACACTTGTTTTAACTTTAAAAAGTTGCTAACCAGTAAAATATTCATACAAAAAGAAAACTTATAGAATTAAATAGTATAAGTTTTCTATCACAATGGCATCCTTGAAGCGATTTGGACTATTTTTCTCACTGGATTCAAAATACCTGCTTCCAATAAATTCTTTTACAAATAACAGCTTTACTAAACAGATTGCATGCTGCTTATTTTAAATTTTCTTGTCTCATATCATGGCATCAAGTAATCAATAAAGGTTAAAAATCCAGATACATAATAGAAAAAATCCTTTCACTTTAAAGTCAACATCTTTCAGCCATGTCTTTTACCTTCTGCTCAGTCTCCCCTTTCAGTAATATTTAACCTCTTAAGGAAATTGTTTTAAAAGCAGTTAAAAATAATGATTAAATTATGGGATTTACATGAAAGAAATCCTCAGCCCATTCATTTTTTTTTAAAATCATGGCAATTTGTTTTTTAAAAGGTGTTTGAAGTCCTTGAATCTACCTCTTGGCACCATTAAAAGAGAGTAGTTTATAATCCCCTAATGTGCTTAAATAAAGCCTTCAATAGTTTAAATTGTTATTAAACATCTTTTGGGATTATAATTTTATGGCTTTTTTTGCCTGATTAGATGATGAACGTGAAGATCATCAAATACTCATCATTTAACAAACCAATTACATTGTATAATCCCCAAAATGAGGTTTGAATCCAAACATTTTAAATTAAGCTGGATTTATAGGATGCAGAGTATTCACAATGAGTGAAAAAAACTCTTGAAATGACACCCCACAAACTCCCTTCTTCTAGTTTTGAACAAAAAGGAATTTATACCAATTCCAAATACCAATTTATATAATACCATTGCTGGGACAAAAGCCTAGGATGGGCTGAAGCAGAAACTAACCCTGTTGCCGCAATTAACTTTACACAAATTTAACTGTAAGAAAGATTATTTTTTAATTCCCCTCCCCTTCTCCCAAGCTTTTCCCTTATTTCACAATCCCTGCTGAGGGGTATACATTACAGTGAGGAGATATGCTTGAAAAATTCAAGGGGAGAGATGAACCCTGAATGTTAAATGAACCAAGAAAAAATTTTTAAAAAAATTTTAAGAAGTCTGAGAAGTCTGAAAAACACTGCTGGGCTGCAACACACCCTGAAATTATCCTTAGGGTGACTTTCTGAAGCAAAGCGCCAGCACAGAACTGGCTTGCCCCAGTCCCTCCTCCAGTCCCTGCCATGGAATTTGATGCTCATTTGATGCCACTCCACAAGTCTCTTCTCAGTTTTGACTCAGTTTTAACAGTTCTTCACCAAATTATTCTTCTTCTTTTATTTTTTCTTTTAGTCCAGATAGTAACAAGCTTCCATCTCAAATTTATAGCAAAATCCTAAGACCAGATTTCATAAACCTCCAGATTTGCCAGATGGTGTCATAAGCTACCATGAAAAATTTCAACAAAATTTCAAAATTTCCACAACTACATTTTGCCCAACTAACAGCCCACCTGAGCAGCTCTTCCAACCCAGGGGTTTAATCAAAATTAAATCAGAAGAGCAAACAGTTAAAGAAATATCCTGCAAAGTCCTGAGTGTGAGTCTGTTCAGCACTTCTGCAATTGTTTTAGCTGATTGTTTTTGTTGTTATTATTCCAAGAGGGAAAAAAAAGGCAATTTGGATGAATTTATCCCCTGATTTATCCCCTGAAAAGCTTCAGAGCACACTGCCTGCATCTGCAGAGGACAGCGCCTGCCTACCCTTTGGGCATATGTCAGCTCAGTTCTGCACATCAGTCAAAATACTGGGGGGGGCTGGAGCCTGACACTGAGTGGGAACTACTGCCCAAACACTTCAGCATCCGGAGAGAAAAAAATGAATTTCCTCCTAAGCGCGAAACGAGAACTAGGGGACAAACCTTCGGAAATGAAGTCAGTACACACAGGAAGAGTTAATGCTCTTGGAGGTGGAATAACTGCGTAGAAGGAATTAACCCAACCTATACACTTTTGAAAGATTGTATTTTAGGTCTTTCCAACCAATAATCATTAGTATGACAGACACAGCAATTACTGTCTATTTTATTTCATTCCATGCCAGTGATGTGTATTAATACTAAAATTGTGAAAAAATTTTGCTTTTGAAAAGGAGGGCTCCCAACTAACACCCCAGTTAGGAAGCACCAATGGTCAAGGATTTTGCACTTAACTTCTGCTCATTTATTCCCTGCCATTTTTCAGATGGCAAAGTGAAGGCAGGCAAAGCACTGGGGCAAAAGGGAGGTATCACCAGTCGTGACATAGCCCCTTCCTGAACAGAACCACCCTCCTGTCTTTCCTCACCTTCCACTTTAGGGAGGACCTTGTGTTCACCCTACAAAAGACAAAATCCACTGATAAATACATGGATAAATAAATGAATGAATGAATAAATAAATAAACTGTGTGGGATCTGTAGTTTCCTCAGGATGATCTCACTCCTGCAGGAAGGACATCAGGTGGGGACACCACCATACCACTGTGCAGTGTTCTGAGAGCAGTCATGAAGCCCAGATGCCCTCAAAAATGAACTGGAGTTTTGATTCCTTCAGTCTCCCCGCCACTACACCTCAGCTCTGACTGCAGCCACTATTTGGGCCTGGGTTGTTTTGGGGTTTTTTTGCAGCCAGGACAGCACCCCAAGCAGCCTGTTAACATGCTCTGTTGCTCTAGCACTTAGAAGAGCCTACATGTTCTCCAGACATGTTTTAATTTGAGGAAACTGTCCAAGATCCCACTAGACTCTGTCTCAAGGTCCTGCCTGGAAAAGGTCGGACTGGATAAACCAATTCTGTTTTACTGATTTGATCAGGTAAGTCTGGATCTACCATGCTGCCAGCCAGGAGAGGAGAAAGCTGCCTTGCAATAAAACTGCATGTTTCACATGGCTGGGCTGGGGATCTGCAAAGGGGATGGTGGATTTTTAAAGCAAGCTTTAGCTCAGTGCTACAAGGTAGAAAATGCAGCATTGCATAGGTCCTGGGGGGAATGGTTCTTCCTGTATTTGAGTCTTCCAGAAGAGACCACCTTACAAGCAAATGTCCAGACGTTGTCTCGTAGGGACTGCTAGGAGCCCTGCAGAAAGTTCAGCAGGCACTCTCCTCTTTTGAACACTATTACCCCACAGGAGAGGAGTGAAAAGCCACTCAAACCCTGCACCTAACCGAGGTGAAACAGTGAGGGGGGCTGTTCCGTCTGTTCTCTGGTCCTGAGACTAAGCATGAAATTAGCTACAGTGTCAGGTCAAGCTCAGGTAGTTACATGCTCTACATAGGGTGGATCCCACCACAAGGGCTTTTTAGAGACACCCTGTAGCCATCTGCCACATTCCCAGGAAGGCATTTGGAGGGGGGGTACCCGGTCCGGGCTAAGAGCATGCTGAAGACTGCTCAAACAGTTTGCCAGGATTGACTTTTGTGTTCCTGTGCTCAGGTTTGGGTGATGCTTTACTTACTAGCACAAACAGCAACAGGCCACTTACAGGAAAAAATATTTATAATACTTAATTTGCAATTCCTCACTGGAAACTACAGGAACAGATGTGCAGTTGTTCAGTGTTCCCTGGTATGCCTTGTCCTGACTGCAGTGCTTCCAGGGCTTCCCCTCATTCCTGAACCTAAACCAGCTGCATCAGGCTGGTGTGAGCACTGCTACTGGCACAGCATCCATGGACTGTTTGGGGGTGGATGTCCTTAACCTCACATCTACTTGCAGAGAGATGCCAGGTGTCAACTCATCTTGGGTGAGGACCTACAAATGGGGAGCCATCAACACTAAAGGGACCTCAGCCTTTGGAAGCGATGGCACTGAACACACCAGACAGGGCTACAGACCTGGCAAAGCTGGGGCATGGCTGGCATGGAGTCTGCCAGAGAGAGAGATTAACTTGGAGATACCTGAGGCCCTCTCTGGCCTCCAAGGAGTAGGGCTCCAACATGAAGGTTCATTCATAGCAACCCAGGACCGCACAGGACAGGATTCCCTGCCTGATCCCCGTGCTGACAAGAGTCATGGCAGATATCTGGTTTCTTGGCTCAGCAGGGGATGGAGGGGTGATGTGCATGAGCGCTTCCTCTGCTTTACGAGTACACCCTTGGCAGAGCTCCCACCGGGGCTGGGCAAGCTGGCCAGCTTCTAATTTCATCCTGACCCCAACTACAGGCAGAGGACAGAGTCAGCTGCTGGGGTTAGAGGTAAGAGCCCTTCTTCACTACCACCTGCAGACACCCCAGGCAACCCTTGCCTGACCCTTATCCTCCTGGCACAGAAAGGCTGAGACAAAAAACCTGGGGCTCAAAGCCCAGATCCCCAGAGTGGATAAAAACACAGATCACCACAATTTGATGAAGAAGGAGAATGACATCAGAAACACTTTTCTAAATGCTACTGTTAGAAGGTGTGGTACATAATATAAAGCCTTGAAAGCAGCGCCAGCACCCAGCTTAACCCCACATACCTGTCCAGAGCTTTGATTTCTAATCCCAGGAATAAAAAAACCCCACTTAGGTAGCTGTGGTAACAGAAATAACTGTGCATACCCCCACCACTTCCTAACATTAAATACAGGGGTAACTTACACTCTGGGAATGAGAACGTCTCAAAGAAAAAAATTATACTTTGCTATTAAACCAGATACATTCAGACCTTTCATCATGAAGCTTCTGATGATCTCTGACAAACATCTGAATAAGGTCTTTGTTTGCTTTTGGCTTTGTTTTTTAATCTCCCCAATTGTTTTCTGCGGTTCTCTGGAGCACAGAACCAGGGGACGAATGCAGCTCTGTGCTCCAAAGCAGAGATTCCCACATCAGCTGAGGGGAGCTGCAAAGCAGGACAGGTCTGCAAGGTTATATTAATACGACCTTTAAGTAAAAATCACATTTGGCAGTGATGTCCTGTTAACAACTGCGTCTCAAACAAACAAACAAATCTAAAAACAACACACACACAAAAAAAACCCCATACCATAAAAACATACGCTCTGTGCTCTTCTCCTGGCATCTAGCAAATGAGGCAACAACAACAACTCTGCTCGGAAAAGTTCCTCTACTGCCTGGCAGCAACATCATACGTATTTTTTGCTTTCTATGACTACTACAACTATGACATTATCCATGTTTTATTTTGCATATGTGATCTAGAGTTCACTTACTGTTAGATGCTGGAACAGCCATGCCCTCATGATATTTGTGGCTACTTTGGGAAAGATGCCACGCTTTTTATGTCGCTTTTTGTCCTTATCTGGATCATCATCATCACCTGTGCTGGGGGAAGCTACACTGTTGTCCAAGCCGTCACCTGTAAATATAGTGAATCAAATTTTGACTTATGCTACCTTTATATACTTCAGCCGAAGCCTGGCTTTGGGTATAAACTGCATGAATATTTAAATGAGGTATAAATTCTTTAACACCATAATTCACCGG